>JBBPBX010022041.1:19895-41798 GCA_038048925.1 Garcialebias charrua
GGTAAGTAACTTGATTCAATAATTAGAGAAATGCAATTTCAATCCTGTGTATGTCCTGTACATATTGCAGTTTTGACAATAAAGTTTACTTTGAATGCATGCTGCTCAAAAACCAGTTTTATTTAACTACAGACTTTATTATTTTATTTGAATTAGACATTTTAACCCTTTAACTTTATTTATTCATGTTCCTCAGAGGGAAAATCAACCTTATTAATTAAACTGTCAGCCTCAAATAAATATACAGTATCTAATTTAGATGATTTTTATTTTAATGCTTGTAGGGTTTTTGTTTAAAATCTCCACATTACTGTATTATTTTTTATTGACAAAATATTTATTTTACTGTAAGTTTTTAAAAAGTGTATTTTCCTCCTTGGTCCCTGGGTCAACATGCTTGGTTCTGTTCTGGACCTGCTCCTCTGCACACCTGGCCTGGTTCTGCTCTTCCTCTTCTAACGATCTTCCTCTTCATCACCCCGCTCTCACTGACTTTATCACGTGACTTTATCGTGCACTGACCTCCGTTCAACTTCTGCATGTTTTTCTTATTTTTCCTGCATATTTGGTGCTTGACAAATAACTTCCTCCTTCAGAAAGGACGGGGATTGTTTACCGTATGTGTTCAGCGGTGTGTATGTGCATTTGTGTGTGTGTATGTGTGTGTGTGTGTGTGTGTGCGAGTGTGCAGCTTCTCGCTGTAACGCGGTTGATATTTGACTTTATTCAGATAAAAGACGTGGTGTGGATTATTTATCATACCTCTGATTTTACTTGACCTAACAATGAGATTTAAAATCTGTAGTTTTAACACTAATTGACCCACGTACCTGTCCCCGCGTGACAAACTCCGTGTCTTCTGCATGATCTGACTGTGAAGCTGCATACAAACATGCTTGCTTGTAAGACCCGCCTTCCGGTTTGTGATTGGTCAGAACAACGTGAGCTTCAATGTGATTGGATGTAATCGCTGTCCATCAATCATTTTAAGTTGAGGTGGACCGGCGGGCTGACGAGTTCATTTGGATGCGCGCAAAGATTTTATTGTGCGCAAAGAATGTCCGGGCAGTGCGCAATTGCGCACGTGCGCAGCTTAGAGGGGACATTGGACTCGTGTGCGGCCAGGGGGGCTAAATCTGGAAGAGGACTCATAGCTTGGGTCGGTGAAAGTTTCCCACAATTTGAGGCATACTGGATTTGGATCGCCCATCTGGACTCAAGGCTACAGAAAAAAGTACACTGTGTGCATGACCTGAAGATAATTCATGCTTATCTCTAATCAGACTTCCCAAACAGCCTTGGAAAGGCTGACTACAAATTTCTCCTGGGTTTTGAGCAACTGAGGAATAACCAACTGTCGCACCCTCCCCTCCCTGGAGAACCCTCTGTGTGCTCTTAATAGTTAAGGCTAGCTGGTATCATCAACAGAACTATGGCTGATCTGAACAAGGCTCATGGACTAAACTCACTGCTTTGACCTCAAATGCAAATTTGATTTGTCTTAACTGTTGCTTGCTGGTAGAGTTTTTTGATGTCTCATATAGTGTCCTAATACAGGTAGTCCCCGATTTACGAGCGCTCTGATCTGCGAGGTTCCAGACTTACGAGCTGCACATTTTTGGAAAAAACGAAAAAAATACTGAGTTTTCATGTGTTTTTTCACTTCAGTTAGCAAGTTAAGCATATAAACACACGTTTCCGATCATTTTTATGCACTCAAAAGTAGTTTTTAGATGAAAATAGAGTGTTTTTAGGTGCGCTAGCGAAAACCGTTCCAATTTACGAGCGGATTTCCGGATTTACGAGCGAAATGGCGGCCGTTCCAAATTACGAGATTTCCGGTTTACGAGCGCCTCGCTGTGACGGATCTCGCTCGTAAATCGGGGACTACCTGTAGACAAGATGTGATATATCTTTTTTTTAATACAACTGTTTACCCTCATGGTTCTTCCCCTTTTCAGACCTGAAACCATCATTCTGATACGGATGAGAAGGCCGCACTGATAAGAAAAGCTGCAGCTTCACACACGTAGTCCCCTTCAGGATGACTGTGTGTACATATTCACGTTGTACTTGTGCTCTTGTGCAATGACAATAAAGTTTCTCTGACTCTGACTGTAATCCTCTCCCCCATCAACGTACGTCCAGCAGGCATGTGACTGTAAAGGCAGGATCATTGTTAAACAGACGGGGAGGAAGATTGGCTGGAGGACTTGACTGATTAGACACCACTGGTTTGATTAGGGACACATGGAACGTAAAGGCTGAATTAGACTCGCGCTTTGGTCCGCAGGCTGGAGCGCGCGCGCTGCGCATGTACTGTGCCATGCGGCGAAATGCGTTTACAGTGTCGCCTCTGTGTTTATAGTTGTCCCACGGCGGCGCATGGCAAAGTGCTGTTCTTTTACGGACCAGCAGGAGGCAGTACCCTCTAAAACCTGTGCATATGTTGCAAGAAAGGTGTAGAAGAAGAAATCTACCGTAGAAGAAGAACTGTTTGACGTCACACAACAAAAACAAATAGCTTTCTGCTCGCGTGCTGAACTGTTGTCTTTATTTGCGGTTTTAATGCATGGAGTCAGCGGAGGAGAAAGCGATCACGTGACTTTTGGCGAAAAAACAAAAGAAAAGTCCGACTCCAGATCAGGAATGAAGGATAATTTAATACATTTTGTGTCACAAAACATTCCTCCATGCGTCGCGACTCCGTCTCCACGACCACAGCGGCGCAAACAGCTGCAGGCTCCGGCGTGAAGAGGGTGAAGGCTGTCGGTGGGGACCTGTCAATGAAATCGTAGCGCCCACCGCGCACGCGCAGGGCTTGCGAAGTTTCAAAAAATCCCCTGCGCGGGGCCAACGCGCAGGGGCGGGGACTGTGAAATTGCGTCACTTTTGGAGCGCGCACCCTCGCGCGCTGTGCGACGCGTCAAGTATGAATCTAGCTTAAGGTGAATCCTCATTGAGGCAGGTAGTTGTAGTCGCACAGTGGAGGGATTTATGATTTTTGTGATGGGAGATGGACCAATGTACCTAGGGGCAAGTTTTCTATGTGTCTTTTAGGTTACTGTAATGTCTATTGTAGAAAGCCATACCTTCTGACCCACCTTATACTCAGGAGTTGTGGATCGACATCTGTCAGCGATCCTTTTATTTTGGTCGCTCGTTCTCTGAAGAGCTGCCTTTGTTTGGCGCCAGATTCTGCGAGACCTCCTAATGTGATGCTGGACTGATGGAGTGGTTATATCTGAATCCTGTGAGGGGAACAATGGTGGAGAGTAGCCTAGAGACACCTCAAAAGGAGACAGACCTGTGGCAGATGACGTCTGGGAATTATGGGCATTGTTTTGTAACTTGTCAGGTTTTCTGTCATTCATTTCAGATGCATGTTTGTGGTGCTGATCCAAATAAAAAGTGACCCACGTGGGCTCATTGGCCATGAGCTGATCAATCAGAATGTGTGTTGCTAGAATGGAGGCATGTCCCTCAATGATTGACTGACAGCTGTCCACATGTCGTGATAGAAGTTCAAGAGCGGTGCTCAAAATAAAAGGATATATTTGTCAGAACGAGTTTGAAAAAGAACTGGAGACCATATTGAAGCTGGCAGATTTTTAAAAACATCTGTCAGAGAAGCTGAGCCCACAGAAGGATGTTCACTGAATCTTCCACCACCTGAGGGAGACGAGGATGAGGCGTGGCCCCCCAGGTGATGCTACAGCAGGTGTCACCAACGGGCACCTGGTCGCCCACAGGGACCATGAGGTGCCCGCGGGGCATGTTCTAAAAATAGCACTCATCAAGGCGCACCACATAAAAAAATCGTCATTGATTATATTTTTAAATTTAAGAAATAACATTTGCAATGATGCATATATTTGAAATGAAAATAATTAATAAAACATTTAAAAAGAAATAGTTTTATGTATACAGTTTAGCCGTCTTGCCTGGGGGTCAAAGTTCAGAATCAGACACTCCCCATTTCTGCAGCAGCATAGCTACAAGCTAGTTTTACCTCCAAGAGGGGGGAAATGGCAGAAAAACATAAGAAAACACATTTGCACTGTGACTGGGAGGAAAAGGTCTTTCACAGTGTTGAAAAACAAGTGTGTCTGTGTCTCATTGGTGGCTGTGCGACAGCAAAACACAACGTGGAGCAACACTTCATCAGCTAACACTCTAGCTTCAATGCTAACTAGCTCCCTGGTGGCTCGCAACAGGCAAAGGAATGTCAGAGGCAGCTTTGAGCAGGCAGATGTTGTCTTGCTCTGTGGACAGTAAGCTAGCCACGTGAACCGCAACAGATTCTTACTGAAGCCTACCTTCCAAGAGGGTCTCTCGAACTAGTCCCTGAGTATGGGTATTACCTGTGACTGCGGGGAACAGCTCCGACTTAAGGCTTATTGATGAGAGAATTCAACTGGACGGTTAACCGCCTTCATCTAATAGTCTCTGCCCTGTTCTCACTTTACTCGTCTTTCCACCTTAGCTGCCGGGGACTGGAGAGGTTGGAGTAAAGAACTATTATTAAACGGCGGCTTCTCTCCGGTGAGCTTTGTAATTGTTAAAGGTCCAGTAAATTTTAGGATCCAGTAGATTGGACCCGAGGGCGATGTTTTATTTTACTCGTTGTGCTAATGTTTAACCTTTTAAAACCTCCTATTTATGATATTATTCATTTGAACCAAGCTTTTCAGGAATCCAGAACAAAATTCATTTAACTGAGACGAGAGTTTTACGTTTTGCTCTGCTCTTTAATTTGAGTAAATTTGCATAGGAACAGCGTTATAACATAGCGATACAAAATATCAACTTGAGTACATGAAAGTAATTAGATATAAGGAACAATAAACTGGATAGACTCTTGATCTTGATGAGGGATAATCTTCTTAGGAGGGGGATCCTTGGATAGTTGTCCCCCCTCAGGTCCCTTTGGGGTGGACAAGTGGTTTTATTTCTTCTTCGTCTTCTTGGTCTTCTTTGTCTTCTTGGTCTTCTTTGTCTTCTTTTTGGATCTACCCAACCCTCGCTATCCTCGATCTAAATCCTCATCCAGTAATAGTATTTGTCCTTAAACTCAAGCAAATACCTACAGCTTCGAGCGAGTAAATAAGAGAAGCTAATTGGCTTTTTATCGGCTATTTTATCTGCTGTTAATCTAATTTTAATTAAGTTCTCGGATAAAGCAGGATTTGAGAAGCGTCTCATTGCATAACTTCTGCTCAGGAACCCTTGGGTTCCCTAAGTAAATGCTAGAGTAATCTCCTCACCTTTGTAGGTAAGGCTCGCTTCTGCGTGCCCTCAGCTGGTCAGGACAGAGGGACCAGGCATTCGGATCCGGGCTGAGTTCTGGAGGGAAATGCTCTCTCAATCCCTTCGTCCGAAGGAAAGGAGGTGAGATCTCCCTCACGGATCAACGGAACCCTCTAGGATCAGCTGGGCAGCTCGTCTCTCGCCTTCTTCTCCGAGGTCAGTCGGCAGCATCTGGATACTTCGACTTCAGGGTGAACATCAGCCCTCAACTGCCAAATTCAGGACTTTTTATACACTTCAGTCCCCCCTCCCTACTGGAGGGGGGGAGAAACCTTGTTCTCATTCGTCGCTTTTAGTGCGTGTTCAGGCAGGACTGATGAAGTCCTGGCTGTGAGTTATCTCTCTTTATTATTTCCTTATTTGGTAATAAAACATTTCTGCTCGAAGCTTCTGGCGTGTTGCTAAGCAAAGGACGAACACTTTACCACAGACTTTTTACACACTTGTTCCAGTTCCTCTTTTGACAGTCACATCAGATTCATCATACATTTGTTAGACTCATAGTACATTTAAACACATGATTCAATTGTTAAAAAAGGATTCTTACAAAACAAGTTTAACAACGCCCTTATTCATTGTATAATTATCAAAGGATCACATGATTATATTTTTATTCAAAGTAGAAATCATCTCTTCTTTCTCATTGTTATTTCTCCTCTTCTCTGCTGTTATGACATGCTCTGTGTTTGCCCCTTTTTCTGATGTTAGCAATAAACTCTCCGTTCCCATGGGACATATCTAAGTTTCCATGGGATCTTTATCTGAGATGAACATAAATCAACCTTAGTTATATACTAAATTTTTCTTTATTGCAACCAGCGTCTGGCCAGGTACCTCTTTATGATCCCATAAAAAGTGGTTGTCTGGACAACACTTCATTCAACTGAAACTTGGCTCATGTGAATCTAGGCCTATTCAGCTTCTCATAAGGGCTGGATCCAATTATTAAAATCAAGGTTGATTGACAATGTTTTTCACGAGACATTTTCAGGTATGGAGCTCTTGAAAGAAGCAATGATGAAAAATGTGAAAAAAGTTTATTTAAAAGAGTAAAAGATGCTTTGATTAGTTAAACTGATTTTATATGTACAGCACTTTGTTGCAGCTGTGGTGGTTTTAAAGGGCTTTATAAATAAAAGTATTATTATTATTAAAAATGCAGATCTGAGGATCAATACTAATGTCACATGATTCCTTTAAAAATGTCACTTTGTTTATTATATTACATTGCTGATATTTTGTATCAGCAAGAGTTATTCTGAAATGTTACAAACACAACAGTTAGTGCAAACAGGACTTGATTGGAAGATTTCATTCTTAATAGGTTCTTAAAAAATGCTACAGATTTGTTAATAGTAAAAGGCATATTTTGAATGAATGTTACAAATATGTTCATTCCTACAAAACAGTTAATGAAATATTTATAAAACACAATGAATTTCAAATGTTACAGATTGAGTTTAACATAAAAGAAATAGTGTTTTATGTTTAAAGATCAGTTAATAAGTCATCTGTTATGCCCCCTTGTTTAGGACTGGAACCAATCTCAGCTGCTTTTGTGTGAAGGCAGGGGACACCCAGGACAGGTCTCCAGTCCATCAGAGAGACAGACAAAGAGACAAACAACCATCCACACTCCCAGTCACAGCTAAGGACAATTTACAGTCGTACAGAAGAGCCCAAAAAGATTCAAACTGAGGATTCAAGTTCTCGATTGAGAGTTCTAATCACTGCTTATCAATAATAATTTATCATATTTACCAAGCTAAATCCTTACTGATAATCATTGTGTGGAGTTTTTAATAATACAGGTAGTCCCCGACTTACGAGCGAGTTCCGTACTTATGAGTTGCTCGTAAACCGAAAATTCGTAATTCGGGACTACCTTTTTTTTTATATATATACTGCACGAGCACGTATATGTGCGGTAATGAACAGTTACAAAGCATTTCAACTATCCTAACACTTTTAAATACAGTATTAATAAAAAATATATAAAAAATAATTTCTTACTTTGATTTGAGCTGTTTGCCTCCCTCCGCTGTGTTACGTCCGAGCTCCCAGGCTTCCTGTAGCACCATGCAGTCCAAACCCTTTACAGGAAGGACTGTTAGTATGCTATCTTCATACATTTGGAGCCAGAAAAATGTTTTAATAAGTTTTAATAACTTACCAAAAGCCGTCTGCCAGCGCCGCCATTAGCAGCACCTGTTAGCATGTAGCCCCACCGAGTCCGCTGCGCAGTTACGGGCAGTCCAGTTTAGCTGCAGCTTCAAAAAGGCTGTCGGCTTTGTTATTCCAAGTTAGCTGGGTGTCCCCCGATATCTTCTGCTTCCAGTCCGACATCGAGGCGAGCTCCAGGAACCTCTGATCGCACAAAGCCGGCTGTCTGCTGCAGCTCTGGTTTAGCATGTTAGCCTTAGCTCATACCATGAGCTGCTGGTCTCGCGCGGCGCTGTGGGAGCGCTCGGCGGAGCGATCGCGGCTGCTGCTCCAGTCCTGAGACATTCACAGAGTTCAGGGAGTGTTTCCAGTTAATTTATCCGTATGAGGCATCCTCTTATGGGAGAAACAGTCCTCCAAAAGCCGCTGCCGAGTGCCGACTCTGGAACTAATGAATGTAAAATGGCGGAGGCGGTATTTCCGGTTCCTGGTTCCCGCAGGAAGTTGTTCAAAAAAGCACGAAATTATTAAAAAAAATGATAATAATGATACTTTACGTATTTATAAAGCCATTTAAAACATTCACAGCTGCAACAAAGTGCTGTACACATGAAATTAAGAACATTTAAACACAAAAAAAATAATAATAATATATATATTTTTTTCATATTTTTATTAATTATGATAATCTCGTAAAGTCGGACGCTCGTAGGTCAGGGCGCTCGTAAGTCGGGGACCACCTGTACTGATCAGATGTGATCAGGCAGTCATGTATTCACGTGTGTAAATATATTATTATTAATGCTATAATTACAGGTGAACCATGCTAATTTGTCCCATTGAAGTAGCTCTCAGTCTCAAAAAGGTTGGTGACCCCTGTGCTACAGAATGTTAGCTGGAGAGGGTCCTCTGGACTTGTTCAAAAAACAAAACATTGTATAAATGTCAAGAGTACCAGGCTTCTTTTCTTTTTTTTTTTCTACCTGGATTAGGTACATGCATCAGGATACGACTTCCGGTTTGGTGATGTAGGAGGAGGAAGCAGGTTTAAGGAGCTCCCGACTAACTTTCTTTAAACTACTTTAAAACTGGAGTTACATACCCCATCAAGCACTGGACTGACAGAAGCACAGTTTCTGTACACTTGAGACGTTATGATGGCCAGTGACAACGCTAATCAAAAGCCTTCAACCAGGCGTGCAAATACCCTTGCTAGTAAATTAGCCTCAATGGCCACGGACTCCTCTGACACTGCACCTGGCAAAAGTGATTGTGGAGACTCTGTTTCCATGTCTCAAGCTGGTTATAGAACTATCTAAGCAGCGGAACAACTTTAAGGAGGATGTGGCCGCATTAATTCAAGAATCGATTCGGCCTCTACAAGTATCAATGGATGGACTACTTGATGAGGTTGGCTCCTTTCAGGGCCGTCTTGTGGCAGCTGAAACCCTGGCAGGCGACAATTGTAAACATTTATGCGAAACTGAGGCTGTCGTTAAAACTCTACAAGCCCAAAACGCAACCTTACTGGAACGCCTGGAAAACCTGGAAAATCGATATCAAAGTCAAGTCAAAGTCAAAGTCAACTTTATTGTCAGATCTGCAATATGTACTGTACAGGACATACACAGGACCGAAATTGCGTTTCTCTCAGTCCCTCGGTGCAACAGTAAACATCTAAACATTGAAACACTGAAACATATAATAATAGACATAAGCATAAAATAGTAAAACTAACACTGTCCTGAGTTTTTTGCATAGTGGTATAAGAGTATGAAAATTTACACCAACTCTAAAACTAAAACATTAAACATTTAATGAACATAATACTGTCCTGAGTTTTTGCATACTAGTATAAAAAAAGAGTATAAAAAGTATAACTAAAATAAACTAAAGGTTTCTAGCATTGACATTTGCAAAGTGGCAAAGCAGCGTATGAGTTAATGTACACAGTACAGTATATGTATGAGGTAGTAGTTGATGTTGTTATAGATATATATAGATATGTTGTTATAGATATATATAGATATATATAGATATATTGAGATCAAACCTACGCATGCTTAACATACCTGAAGGCAGTGAAGACAGCCAGGATCCAACCAAGTTTATCTCCGAGCTGCTAAAGGATGTTGTGGGAGACGACACATTTCCTTCTCCCCCAGAACTGGAGCGCGCGCACCGCACAGCTGGACCCAGACCCGCAGCAGGACGACCACCGCGGCCCTTCATCATTGCATTCCATCGTTATCGGGAGAAGGAAATCGCTTTAAGATGGTCCAGGCAACACGAAACAAAGTATCAAGGAATCACCCTCAGAATATATCCAGATCTTAGCGTCACTCTTGCAAAGAAAAGGTCGGCGTTCAACGACGTTAAAGGAGCATTCTACCAGAGAGGTGTGTCGTTTCGTCTTCTTTTCCCTGCCCGTCTTAAAGTCACGTTTAAAGGGGAAACCCATCTGTTTGAAACGCCGGGGGAAGCCCAGGCTTTTTACGACAGTTGTGTCGCAAAGTAAACAAACTTCTGACAAGCAGACTTGGGGACGGCAGGGGGTGCTCAGAATGTAGCATGGATGGAGAGGATATAAAAAGAGGGTAAAATCATCCGAGAATGAGGAAAGAGGTTACTAAATAGAAAAAAAAAGAAAAGAAAAGTAATAATAATTCATTCAACCTTTATTTATACAGGCTAGCCTCGTTAATAATAATAATAATAATAATAAAAATAAAGATTTACTGAGTTGGGAGATGCATTTTCACACTCTGCTTTAAATGACTGGACTAAACAACTCAACTTCAAATGGAAATACCGTTTTTCTCACGAGGACATAAATCTATACATTTGTGAGTATGTTTGTGCCATGTTTGCCTGCAAACGAATAGACTCTTTATTATTACTATGATTTTATTTTATTTGTATTATTGCTATTTTTGCTATTTCTGTTGCTTTGTTTGCCACCTACTTACGGTCAGAAATTAAAGATTATATGTTAAAGGTTTAATTGTTGGTTCTCTAGTTCTAATGTCTGCTGCTGGCCGTTATAATTTAATTGAAATTAGTGTACTTTAGCCTAGGGCTGTGCGATATGACGATATATATCGTGGGGACGATAGAAACGTGTCTATCGTGCTACTTTCCTTCTATCGTCTCTATCGTGATAAATAAGAATAAAAAAATAACTGTCGCAAAGAAGCTTCATATGGGGTTTTGCGAGATGACGGCGCTGCTTTATGTTTGACGCACGCGCGGGTTTGCGACACATGCTTTACGTTGTTAAACTCGAGAGCAACAGAGCCGCAGGCGCATGAAGCCGGTGTCTCAACAAGGAGAAAACAGCTGCACAGGCAGCCCAAGAAGAATAACTTTTACCAAAAAGAGGGGGAAGCTCACCTTGTTAGCTTCCATTATTTCGCTCCGCTGAAACTCGGAGACAAAATGGGTCCAGAGGACACGAACCCAGAGTCCAACCGAGTCCGAACTCGGGTCCAGTTAACCAATACAAAACAGACCAGAGACACAACAGAACCGCAATCAAACGCAACGTTTTCTCTTTTCTGTTTCTTGCTTTGTTTACTCAAACTTCAGAGCGGATTTCTTCTTCGTGAGTTTCATTAGCAGCTGTTGTTTTACCGCCACCTGCAGGAAAAATTTGGACCAAAGTAGAAAAGGAGTTGTTTGTTTGTTTGTTTGTTAGTTTATTCATTTTATAATATGAAATACAACAATTAACGTATTCATAATAGAAAAAAAATAAAATGAAAGGTAGCAGATGAAGAATAAATCTTATTAAATCTGCTCCTTATTCATCTAATAACAGTTCAAACAATATTTTCTATAATAACAAAATAAGTAAATAACTCAGTCAATTTTCAATTCACATATATCACACATTAAATTAGATTCATTTTTTTTTAGCAATTCATTTTTTACCAGTTTCTTAAATACAAGGAATGATTTGGCTTCCTTAACATTTGTCATTAAGTCATTCCATAATCGTACTCCTTGAATTAAGGTAGATCTTAGGTAGATCTAGTTTCTACTTTGGTCCAAATTTCCTTGTTCTTTTTGTTCACATTCTTATAATTGTAACTATCTGTAGTAAAATAATAAAATAAAAAAACTTTGGTCCAAATTTTTCCTGTACACACACACACACACACACACACACACACACACACACACACACACACACACACACACACACATCATGTTGTATATATTGTGGTATATATCGTTAGCGTGATATAAAAAAGTCCATATCGTGATATATGATTTTTTCCATATCGCCCAGCCCTACTTTAGCCTAAAAACTCACATTTATAGTGACGTGGGTCATTGTATAGGTGCCCTGTGGAGCTTCATCACCCATTATTTATAATTACTGATACTTTCTTAACTACTTGTACAATAGAGTGTAACTCCTGCATGTTAAGTTTATTGGGAACCTTCTAAAGTTAGTTTGGGACTGTGTGTATGGCCTATCGGAGGACCTATCAGGTATTTATGGGACAGCAGCTGGCTTCGTCAAGAGAAGCGAAGACTCAGTCGGGTGGGTTTTAATAAGGGTTGGGTTCAGTGCTGCATTTTCCTTTCATATTTGTGATTTGTGTTTTTTTTTTCTTCTCAAGTTTGTATATCGTGGATAAGTGGACATGCGCTGCCGGGTGGGGCTGTTGGGTTGGAACACGTATAAAATTTATGGCTGACGTTAGGGCTGTGCGATATGACGATATATATCGTGGGGACGATAGAAACGTGTCTATCGTGCTACTTTCCTTCTATCGTCTCTATCGTGATAAATAAGAATAAAAAAATAACTGTCGCAAATAAGCTTCATATTGTGGTTTTGCGAGATGACGGCGCGGCTTTATGTTTGACGCACGCGCGGGTTTGCGACACATGCTTTACGTGGTTAAACTCGAGAGCAACAGAGACGCAGGCGCATGAAGCCGGTGTCTCAACCATAGATCTCAACAAGGAGAAAACAGCTGCACAGGCAGCCCAAGAAGAATAACTTTTACCAAAAAGAGGGGGAAGCTCACCTTGTTAGCTTCCATTATTTCGCTCCGCTGAAACTCGGAGACAAAATGGGTCCAGAGGACACGAACCCAGAGTCCAACCGAGTCCGAACTCGGGTCCAGTTAACCAATACAAAACAGACCAGAGACACAACAGAACCGCAATCAAACGCAACGTTTTCTCTTTTCTGTTTCTTGCTTTGTTTACTCAAACTTCAGAGCGGATTTCTTCTTCGTGAGTTTCATTAGCAGCTGTTGTTTTACCGCCACCTGCAGGAAAAATTTGGACCAAAGTAGAAAAGGAGTTGTTTGTTTGTTTGTTTGTTAGTTTATTCATTTTATAATATGAAATACAACAATTAATAATAATAATAATAATAATAACGTATTCATAATAGAAAAAAAATAAAATGAAAGGTAGCAGATGAAGAATAAATCTTATTAAATCTGCTCCTTATTCATCTAATAACAGTTCAAACAATATTTTCTATAATAACAAAATAAGTAAATAACTCAGTCAATTTTCAATTCACATATATCACACATTAAATTAGATTCATTTTTTTTTTAGCAATTCATTTTTTACCAGTTTCTTAAATACAAGGAATGATTTGGCTTCCTTAACATTTGTCATTAAGTCATTCCATAATCGTACTCCTTGAATTAAGGTAGATCTTAGGTAGATCTAGTTTCTACTTTGGTCCAAATTTCCTTGTTCTTTTTGTTCACATTCTTATAATTGTAACTATCTGTAGTAAAATAATAAAATAAAAAAACTTTGGTCCAAATTTTTCCTGTACACACACACACACACACACACACACACACACACAACACACACACACACACACACACACATCGTGTTGTATATATTGTGGTATATATCGTTAGCGTGATATAAAAAAGTCCATATCGTGATATATGATTTTTTCCATATCGCCCAGCCCTACTTTAGCCTAAAAACTCACATTTATAGTGACGTGGGTCATTGTATAGGTGCCCTGTGGAGCTTCATCACCCATTATTTATAATTACTGATACTTTCTTAACTACTTGTACAATAGAGTGTAACTCCTGCATGTTAAGTTTATTGGGAACCTTCTAAAGTTAGTTTGGGACTGTGTGTATGGCCTATCGGAGGACCTATCAGGTATTTATGGGACAGCAGCTGGCTTCGTCAAGAGAAGCGAAGACTCAGTCGGGTGGGTTTTAATAAGGGTTGGGTTCAGTGCTGCATTTTCCTTTCATATTTGTGATTTGTGTTTTTTTTTTCTTCTCAAGTTTGTATATCGTGGATAAGTGGACATGCGCTGCCGGGTGGGGCTGTTGGGTTGGAACACGTATAAAATTTATGGCTGACGTTAGGGCTGTGCGATATGACGATATATATCGTGGGGACGATAGAAACGTGTCTATCGTGCTACTTTCCTTCTATCGTCTCTATCGTGATAAATAAGAATAAAAAAATAACTGTCGCAAATAAGCTTCATATTGTGGTTTTGCGAGATGACGGCGCGGCTTTATGTTTGACGCACGCGCGGGTTTGCGACACATGCTTTACGTGGTTAAACTCGAGAGCAACAGAGACGCAGGCGCATGAAGCCGGTGTCTCAACCATAGATCTCAACAAGGAGAAAACAGCTGCACAGGCAGCCCAAGAAGAATAACTTTTACCAAAAAGAGGGGGAAGCTCACCTTGTTAGCTTCCATTATTTCGCTCCGCTGAAACTCGGAGACAAAATGGGTCCAGAGGACACGAACCCAGAGTCCAACCGAGTCCGAACTCGGGTCCAGTTAACCAATACAAAACAGACCAGAGACACAACAGAACCGCAATCAAACGCAACGTTTTCTCTTTTCTGTTTCTTGCTTTGTTTACTCAAACTTCAGAGCGGATTTCTTCTTCGTGAGTTTCATTAGCAGCTGTTGTTTTACCGCCACCTGCAGGAAAAATTTGGACCAAAGTAGAAAAGGAGTTGTTTGTTTGTTTGTTTGTTAGTTTATTCATTTTATAAAATGAAATACAACAATTAACGTATTCATAATAGAAAAAAATAATAAAATGAAAGGTAGCAGATGAAGAATAAATCTTATTAAATCTGCTCCTTATTCATCTAATAACAGTTCAAACAATATTTTCTATAATAACAAAATAAGTAAATAACTCAGTCAATTTTCAATTCACATATATCACACATTAAATTAGATTCATTTATATTTTTTTAGCAATTCATTTTTTACCAGTTTCTTAAATACAAGGAATGATTTGGCTTCCTTAACATTTGTCATTTGGCATTAAGTCATTCCATAATCGTACTCCTTGAATTAAGGTAGATCTTAGGTAGATCTAGTTTCTACTTTGGTCCAAATTTCCTTGTTCTTTTTGTTCACATTCTTATAAATGTAACTATCTGTAGTAAAATAATAAAATAAAAAAACTTTGGTCCAAATTTTTGCTGTACACACACACACATCGTGTTGTATATATCGTGATATATATCGTTATCGTGATATAAAAAAGTCCATATCGTGATATATGATTTTTTCCATATCGCCCAGCCCTAGCTGACGTATGTAACAGTAATATGAGAGGAGAGGCCTCAACAGTTCGCTTTACTAGTTAGAATGTGAAGGGCATGAGAGGACCAGTGAAACGAGCAAAAAAAATTGCTCACCTTAAAAAACTAAAAACTGAAATTGCATTTTTACAGGAAACTCATTTGATTTCTACAGATCATTTAAAGCTTAAGAAGCCTTGGGTGGGAAAAGTTTACCATTCACAATTTAACACAAAAGCCAGAGGGACAGCAATATTAATACATAAAAATATACAGTTTACTTTAAGTGAGTCCATATCAGACCCACAGGGTAGATATGTTATAGTATCTGGTTCTCTATACAATATTAAGGTTACACTTGCTTGCATGTATGCTCCTAATTGGGACGACCCCGCCTTTGTATCCGGGTTAATATCTGCTCTACCTAACATGAACTCTCACCGCCTGATTTTGGGTGGTGATATGAACTGTGTAATGGATCCAACCCTAGACCGATCAAGTTCAAGTTTGACATCCCAATCAAAGATGGCCCAGGCCTTAGGATTATTCATGAAGGAGACGGGCTGCATTGATCCGTGGCGCTTTTTGTTTCCTGATAGTAGGGAGTTTTATTTCTTTTCACATGTCCATCAGTCATATTAAAGGATTGATTATTTTTTATTGATAAATCTCTGCTACCCTTTGTCAAGAAAAGTGAATACTCTGCTATCGTAGTCTGATCATTCTCCAGTTATATTGGATTTAGCCTTATCACTTAATCAAGCTCATCGCCCCATCTGGAGATTTGACTGAACTTTGTTAGCAGATGATACATTTTTTGAATTGATGTCTACCGTGATAGATAATTTTTTGCTCGAAAACAAATCAGACTCAGTGTCTCCCTCTATCCTGTGGGAAACATTAAAAGTGGTAATCAGAGGCGAAATAATATCTTACACTGCTACACGCAACAAAATTAGAAAAGCAAGGCAGAACCAACTTATTAGTTCTATGCTAGAACTGGACCGTAGGCACTCTATATCACCCTCCCCCGAGCTATATAAAGAGAGACTATGTCTACAAATGCAATATAACCTTATCTCAACGCAGGATGTTGAACAATCCCTGCTCAGATCCCGAGGCTTCATATACGAACACGGTGAGAGGGCGGGCCGCCTTTTGGCCCACCAACTCAAAAGTCGGTCAGCGACACAGCTCATATCACAGATTCAAAAGTCCGCTACAGAGCGAACTGTTGATCCAGCTGAAATAAACCAAGTCTTTGAGAAATTTTATTCTGATTTATACTCCTCACAATTTCCAGAGGATAACCAGACATGAAAGATTTTCTAGACGACTTGAATATCCCTGCTATAGATCTAGATAAGAAGAGGGATATGGATAGGCCCTTCACTCTTACTGAAGTTATCAACTCTATTTCAGCATTGCAGAGTGGCAAGACCCCTGGACCAGACGGCTTTCCAATCGAATTCTATAAAAAAATTCATCCAAATTAGCACCTCTTTTACTTGAAATGTTTAACCACTCATTGGAGAATGGAAACTTGCCGCAGACCCTTACAGAAGCTAATATTACACTTTTATTAAAACATGGTAAAAATCCGATGGACTACGCTTCCTACAGGCCTATATCACTCCTTAATGGAGACGTTAAAATCTTAGCTAAACTTCTGGCCTTGAGACTGGACGCGGTCATGACAGATATAATCTCCTCGGATCAAACTGGGTTCATGAGAGGTCGTCACTCTTTTTCTAATATACGTAGGCTTATTGGTGTTATTCATGCCCCTTCACCGGGAGAGACCCCTGAGGTTGTGGTTTCTCTCGATGCGGAGAAGGCATTCGACCGGGTCGAGTGGCCTTACTTATTTACAGTATTAGCTAGGTTTGGGTTTGGGCACAAATTTATATCATGGGTACAGCTGTTATACACATCACCCAAAGCAAGCATAATTACTAATAGAACGAGGTCTAGGCAGGGCTTAAAGATCTCCGGCACCCAGCCGGATTTCCGGCTTTTGACCAAACTGTAAAAAAAAAAAAAACTCGCGCGGCTTCACAGGAGGTGAGTAGGGGTCCGTTCATGTGTGCGCGCATGTGTTTTTGAAGCGTGCAGCTCTTGTTTGGCTGCACTGCGTGTGCAGCGAATCAAAGCCCCCCCTCCCCCGCACACACACAGCCAATGTTCCCTCGCTGCCCGGACATTCTCTGCGCACAATAAAATCTTTGCGCGCATCCAAATTAACTCGACAGCCTGCCGGTCGCTTCAACTTAAAATGATCGATGGACAGCGATTACATCCAATCACATTGAAGCTCACGTTGTTTTGACCAATCAAAATCCGGAAGGCGGGTCTTACAAGCAAGCATGTTTGTCTGCAGCTTCAGTCAGATCATGCAGAAGTCACGGAGTTTGTCACACCGGGCAGGTACGTGGGTCAATTAGTGTTAAAACTACAGATTTTAAATCTCGTTGTTAGGTCAAGTAAAATCAGAGGTATGATAAATAATCCACACCACGTCTTTTATCTGAATAAAGTCAAATATCAACCGCGAGAAGCTGCACACTCGCACACACATGCACATACACACCGCTGAACACAAACTGTAAACAATCCCCGTCCTTTCTGAAGGAGGAAGTTATTTGTCAAGCACCAAATCTGTAGGAAAAATAAGAAAAAGATGCAGAAGCTGAACGGAGGTCAGTGCACGATAAAGTCACGTGATAAAGTCAGTGAGAGCGGGGTGATGAAGAGGAAGATCGTTAGAAGAGGAAGAGCAGAACCAGGCCAGGTGTGCAGAGGAGCAGGGCAGAACCAAGCATCAGTTCCTGAGCTCTGCAGATGTTGACCCAGGGACCAAGGAGGAAAATACACTTTTTAAAAACTTACAGTAAAATAAATATTTTGTCAATAAAAAAATAATACAGTAATGTGGAGATTTTAAACAAAAACCCTACAAGCATTAAAATAAAAATCATCTAAATTAGATACTGTATATTTATTAAAAGTGTAATACTGTCCTGAGTTTTTGCATAGTAGTTTTTGCATAGTATTAGTATGAAAGTATGAAAAGTTACACCAACACTAAAACACTAAACATTTAATAAACATAAGCATAAAATGAAATAATAAAAATTATTCATTCAGCTGGGAGTTGCAAAATCACTTATATTGAAAGCAAACTCATGGAAGTTGCTGCTGTAATCTGATTGTTTTAATAAGCCATGTAACTTTCTATGATCCCAGATTTATAACAGGTGTGTGGATAGTGCGCACATCCTGTTGCTCATAGTGGTCCTCTGTGTGCTCAGAGAGCTTGTGTGTATGCTCAGACACATGAAAAATTAGAGGGAACATTGCACACAGCTGAACATAAACAATCCCCCTCCCCCCCTCCTTTCTGACGGAGGCTTTCTAAACTAATTATTGAATCAAGTTACTTACTGGTATGTAGGTAAACATAGATGTTTAACCCTTTAAAATACACCAGAATACAGGAAATGGCATCTACTTTATTCCAAATTTTCTGGGGGAGGACCCCCAGACCCCCCCATGCTTCTGATGCCATACTGGTAAGACATTTTCCATCAGAGTTTTAACAGTCTGTGCTCACAAACATTTTCACTGCACAGAAACATCTGTGTGTTAATGCTGGAGATGACTCCAGCTTGCTGGGAGTCCTAACACCAGCTCTGTGGAACTTCCCTTTAGATTGTGATACAGTATTGAGTATTCTAAATTTATTGCAGATGAATTCACTGAACTGTGTCTGTTCAATGTGGCGTTGAGTCTTTTTTTGAGTTGTTTTTGCTGCAGGGCAGTTCTCTGGGGCACATATTTTTACATTAAGTTCAGATACATTGAAACCTCATGTAAGTCATTGTTACTTGAAGCTGAATTGTTTAAAAACAGTTAATTGCACTTTTCAGAGAGCATTTTTAATAAACGTTGGCAAAATGTTACGATTTTATTTTATCAACAACACAAAAAAGTTTCAGGCTCAGGATTTTTTTTCACTTTAAGCCCTGGGTCTAGGCCCTTCTCTCTATCTAGAGGCACCCGGCAAGGTTGTCCTCTTAGCCCGCTTCTCTTCGTTCTAGCTATTGAACCACTTTCAATTATGCTTAAGACCTCATTGGACTTTAAGGGTATTTATAGAAAACAGCTTGAACATCGGCTGTCCCTATACACAGATGATTTATTGCTCTACATCTCTGACCCGGTATCATCCATCTCCAGCATCGTGAGTTTACTAAACCGTTTTGGTAAATTTTCAGGATATAAGTTGAACTTATTAAAGAGTGAATGTTTCCCAATCAATAACTCTGCACTCCAAATTACAGAAACTAATTTGCCCTTCCCTCTCTCCAGAACAGGTTTCATATACTTGGGAATCAACGTGACACGTTCTTTTCCTGATCTGTTTGAAAAAAAATTCACCCCTCTGCTCAATAATCTTAAACGCGATCTCCAGAAGTGGAGCATCCTAAATTTATCGCTAGCTGGCAAAGTTGCATGTATTAAAATGAATATCTTGCCTAGATTTATGTATTTATTTCAAAGTATTCCGATCTTTCTCCCCAAATCATTTTTTAAACTTATCGATAAACAGCTGTCCTCGTTCATCTGGAATAACAAACACCCCAGAATTAGTGGGCGTTTCCTTCAAAGACAAAAAGAAGACGGGGGTTTGGCTCTACCTAGGGCTGGGCGATATGGACAAAAATTCATATCTCGATATTGTTGTGATATATCGCGATATACGATATATATCTCGATATAATTTTCTTTCCATAAAAGAATAACAAAAATATATTTCTGAGTCAAAGCTTTGTCCCAGTTGTCACACAGCAACATTTATTAACAAACAGCTGTAACTCTACAAAATAAATGTCTAAAAAATGAACTATTTTATACATTACTTTATTTTTTAGACATTTATTTACACCTATTAAATAATAGTCCTCTTCAGCTGAGGGCAGCTGTGTCATTGCCTCTGATGTGTGTCCCATCAGTGTATGAATGTGATAAAAGTACTGATTATTCTTTGTACAGTTCTAGCAGAGTGCTGTATAAATGGGTAAATGAGGACACAGATTGTGTTTTAAAGAGCTTTGAGTCTCTTGATAAGATAGAAAGGTGCTTTCACTTTAGTTAGTGTTTGTGAACTGCAGTAAATGTGAGCCTCTGTGGTATAATATATTTGATCAGAGACCAATTTCGTCTGTCAAATATGGGAACATACACAGATGACAAAAATGTGACATTTATTTATTTTTTTATTTATATACTGTATCCGGTTTTATTGTGAAAGGGTCAGGGGGTTGTTTCCGGGTTCACGAAAGACGTTCTCTTAAGTTGCTCTAAAGTGTCGCATTGAATCCTTGTGTAAAAACACGACAGCCTCCACTCAGAAACGTGAACAGAGAGGCGGAGACATTATTAAATCAGCAGTTTATCATATAGCGCCAAAGACACGGTCAGTCTCAGCTGTGGAAGAAGGCGGCTAAAGCGTTAGCCATCTTGTTAGCCGCTAAGGACCGTTTCTTTGGCGATGTGATGAGCTGCTGATTTATTAATGTCTCCACGTCCTTCTGCTCCTCTCATGAAAGCGCTGCAGTGCGCGCACGACTAAATGAGCTCAGACCCGTGGTTTGTTTAATGAAGCAGGAGGCTGTAAAAAAAACTCGGTTCTGCCGTTTCACGCTCCACTCCGCTGTTTAAATGGTGAAAAAGATTCGTAGATCCGAGCCTTCGTCGGGATTATTTTCAGCATCGTCTACAAAAATATTTTTTCTGCCCTCATCTGACCATTTAAATCCAAACTAGCTCAGGAAAAACATTGTTTTTCCCCCTCAGCAGCTGCGTCGCGGCTCTTCATATCTGCCGTGTTTACTTCTTGTTGTGCTGAAAGTCTCCGCGGCTCCGCCCTCCTGCAGGAAGGAGGGGCTGGGTCTGTGCTGCTCAGTGAAGGAGAAGGAGGGGGGCGAGTGGGAGAAAACAGACAGACGGTGGATTCTCGATATAAACGATATAGTCTCGTCATATCTCTTTAGAAAAAATATCGATATTTTAAAAATATCGATATATCGCCCAGCCCTAGCTCTACCTAACCTATTGTATTATTACTGGTCAGCAAACCTACAAAAAGTAGTCTGTTTGTTACAACAACCGGATGTTGGCTGGTGCCAATTAGAACTGAATACATGTAAGCCATCATCATTCCCTGCATTAGTTGCCTCAAAGCTTCCTCTCTCTCCTAAGCAATATTCTACATGCCCAGTTGTAATCTCTACACTAAAAATATGGTCACAATTTAGACAACACTTCAATATGACAAACTTCTCTATCTATAGTCCCATATGTGATAACCATGTTTTCCTGCCATCCAAATTAGATCCTGTCTTTGCCCAATGGCAGAGAGCAGGCTTAAGTAACTTTAGTGACCTTTACATATATGGTGTTTTCGCTACCTTTGATGCTATCGCCTCTAAATTTAGTCTAATAATAATAATAATAATGAATTCCATTTATAATGCACTTTTCATTAATAAAAATCTCAAAGTGCTACATCGTTCCTCCCTATTCCGTTAACTCCAGATTAGAGACTTTGTTCGCAACATCAGTCCTTGCTTTCCCAATTTACCCCCAAAGGGAGGAATGGACATCATCTTGCAAACTCCTACACAATGTAGAGGCCTCATTTCCAAAACCTATAATAGCATCTCATCACTCAATGTAGTAAAACTTAACAAGATTAGAGCAGAATGGTCAGAAGAACTTGGTATACGCATCTCTGATGAGACCTGGAATCACGCATTATGTAGAGTAAATGGGTCAACATCATGCGC
>JBBPBX010022042.1:7020-19310 GCA_038048925.1 Garcialebias charrua
GGGTGTCTGGACTCTCCCTTAGAGATAGGGTGAGAAGCTCAGTCATCCGGGAGGGACTCGGAGTAGAGCCGCTGCTTCTCCACATCGAGAGGAGCCAGTTGAGGTGGCTCGGGCATCTGGTTAGGATGCCTCCTGGACGCCTCCCTGGTGAGGTGTTCCGGGCATGTCCCACCGGGAGGAGACCCAGAGGAAGACCCAGGACACGCTGGAGGGACTATGTTTCTCGGCTGGCCTGGGAACGCCTTGGGATTCCCCCAGAGGAGCTGCTCCAAGTGGCTGGGGAGAGGGAAGTCTGGGCCTCCCTACTTAGGCTGCTACCCCCGCGACCCGACCCCGGATAAGCGGAAGAAAATGGATGGATGGATGGATGGATGGAGTTTTCACCTGTTAAGTTAGTGATTGTCTTTGCTTCATTTTACTTGTGTCAAGTAAAAATTGATTTTAAACTTGTATTTTTTTTTTCATTTCCAAATCCAAGACATTTGGAGCCTTGGAGTGGGTGGATTTGTTGCTTTAGTTTGCAGCACTGCGGGGCTGACAGTCTCATTTATGACGTGATTTACCTTCTTGCTTGTGAACTGGTTCGTTTTGTTGGGAGGTTGTAAATGATGCAACAGACGCTGCAGTTTCTATTTCATCACAATCATTTTTCCAATGTTTGATTTGTCAGCAGAGATCGTTGATTCCAAGATAATTTGCAACAGCTGAGGCACCGCGGCTAAAACCCCATAAAAAAACATACAATATATTGAATTCACACTAACAAAGCACACACAGAAAACTGACAATATAGAACCCAAAATTAAAATACTTGCATTAAATGTTGCTATATTAAAAAATGATTGAAATGTGAGCATTAATGCTGTGGGCACTAAAACACACACATCATGGCAGGAACACATCTGGATGCACATGTGGCACATCTTCTGAAAAAGACTCACATGTGCGAAGGAGCTGACGTCAGAGTTTCAGGATCAGCTGTAATAAAATAGAAACCTCTGCCAAGGCAAGACATGTGACGAACATCAGGCTAACCTGAATCAGCTTTAAAAAAATTAAGATTGGACAGATGTGAGTGGAATAATGAGGAGCTGACGAAGAACAAAGGACAAAAAACTGTTCTGGGAAGGACAAAGAGGTTACTGGTACAGGGTAAATAAACACAAAAGGCAGTGAGATGGCAAACAGAGACAAAATCTGAGAAAAACAATAAAGCAGTATTGTATTTTCCGGCCTATAAGTCACAGTTTTTTAAATTAATTTGCATGTCCTGCGACTTATGGGGCAAAGCACCATATTTATGGATTTTTCCCCATATTTTTTTTAGCAATTTTTGGCTGAGATATGACCGTTTCCATTCTTCCGGACAAAAAAGTGGAGCAGCACCACTTTCGGCCGCTAGGGGCCACTGACCGGAAAGGAAAGGTTAAGCTCAGAAACACTTTTGCTATAATGTCAGCTAACAAATATATATTTTTAAGTGTTTATCTTACTAAATTTTAAAGAAATGAAGCGGTCCCACCAGCGCGCGTGCAAGTAGAAAAACTACTTTTTAAATTCAGCTGATTCGACCATTACGTGAATTTATTAAGGAAAGGTTAAGCTAAAACACATCTATGCTATAATTTTCAGCAAACTAATAATTGTTTTTACCGCGTTAATCTTGTTAAAGTCTTTCCGTGCACGCTCCGGTGGCCGCCATATGCAACAGGGCGCTGACGCGTAACATACGCGACGCGTCAGCGGTGACGCATAATAGATGCGACTTATGTGGCGAAGCGACATATTTATGGATTTTTCCAATTTATTGGACATATTGGACTAAAGCGACTTATGGGGCGGAAATCACGGCGATTCAGAAACACACAAAAAGCAGCGATTAAAAACATAAAGCACAAAAGATCAAGCAGAACTGAACAAAACTGTAACAAACATGGCAACAATCCATCTCCTGTGTGAGATCTGTCACAGCTTTCCCCAAAACGACGTTGACTTTTCTTACTTTTTCTATTTTGTCAGCCAAGAGAAGCCGTTGGTTTAATCTGAGGAGCAAAGGTGGGCACCAGACCGCTAGGGAGCGCTAAAGCGCTAATCCGCTGATAGCGGACCTAAACAATTTGTTAGCGCTATAGCGGATTGACTAACTTTTATAATTCATAAGCGGATTTGCGCTATTTTTATTTAAAATGCAGTACCGCTAATAACTAATTATCTATCAGTAAAAATCGAAAAAACTTATTTACGGGCTCTTAAATCAACCGGACGACTGCTCACAGACCATATCCTGTCAGCGCCGGATGTGGTCCGTGAAAAAAAGCGGTCCCCGCCCTAAGGGGGGCTAGAGAGAGCGCTCTCTCTATAGCAGTTAGCAGCCAGTGTGTTACTCTGCAGCCTTATTGCTTGTTTTCGAAGAGTCAGACGAAGAGTTTTTAACATGGAGGGTGAACTTATGGATGTTTCTCAGCGGCCTACGCGACGCGTCAGCGCCTCATTTGCCCTGTTCAAAATGGCGACGGCCACAGAAGCAAAGGACTTTACAACAAAACACGGTAAAAACAATTATTTCTTTGCTGAGAAAAAATATATTTCTTAGCTGACTTTATAGCACAAGGTTTTTCTGAGCTTAACCGTTTCACGAAATGGTCAAATCTGCTGGATTAAAAAAAGTAGTTCGCCATTTGCACGTTAGCGTGTTAGCAAAGCTTTGCTAATACATAAGCGCTTTTGAAATTGCGGACCTAAATAAATTAATAAGCGCTTTAGAAATAGCGGAACTAATTTTTGGATTAGCGCTGCCCAGCACTGTTGAGGAGAGAAGAGCTGCGGGACACGTGAGGGAGAAGCAGACTGACAACAACAGATAATGTACTTTTGCTGTTGCCGGTGTTGCAATCTAAGAAAGGCTGCGCTCTCTGTGTGGCGTCACGCCGTGTTTGTCTTCACCAGCCTCATTAGTGAGGCAGCTTAGAGGAGGAACTGGGTGCGAATTTGTGTTTCTGCCAGGACTGTTTAACGTAACACTTTAGAACGTGTCCCTCTGTCCTGCCCCGAAATGTTTTATTCATGATATTTATTCATAGAAACTGGAAGTGCTCAATCCAAAATCCTCTCAGGTCCCTTTCTACTGGACTTCTTTCTTTTCTCTCCACTCGTTTCCTTTCACCTCGCGTACCTGTGGCCTACTTTTTTTTTTCATTTCTCATCCTGCCTTCATTCATACAACATACACGCATAAAAATACCCGTCTGCCTCGCTAGGACTTTTAGCCCGTGCTGAATTATTTACGGCCACATATCTGCACCACATCTCCTGACCAAGACGAGTGCTTTTATTTCCAACCCTGAGTGAGGGAATCCAGATGCTCTGGTTTTTTTTCTACTCTCAGTGGAGAGAGGTTGATGGAGTCAAGCTGATGAGAGGCTTTCTGGGAGCTTCCAAGAAGCAGGAGTGTAAATATATTTTCAGTATGAGGTCAACAAGGGGAATAAAGACAGCACGGTTTTGTGAAGAAAGGAGGTCAGGGACAGAAGAACGTTTTCTGTCTTCATTGAATCACATCAATTTTTCCTCAACAACATTCTTGTACAAAACATGGCAAACTGATGCAATGCGTCACATAAATGATCGTCCAGTTCATGAACTCATACAACAGCATTCAGTAATGATTGGAGGGGAACCGCACTCCGACAGCTACAGTAAATTTAACAGGCCTCGGAGCTGCGAGGTGAGATGATGCAACAGGAAACAGTAGCAGCTGTTTTGTGTGCACATAATTTATTCATTTTTTTATAATAATGAGATACAATAATTAACATATATGTAATTGAAGAGAGAAAAAACACATTAAAAGAAAATGTTTACATAATGAATTACAACAATTAACATATGTAATTGAAAAAGAACAAAAACATATAAAGAAAAAACATATAAAGAAAAAAAATTGATAAAATATAAAATGAAAGGTAGCAGATGAAGAAATATCTTATTAAATCTGCTCCTTATTTATCTAATATAATTTAGACAAATGTTTCTATAATAATAATAAGTAAATAACTCAATCAACTTTCAATTGTATATATTACTCATTTAAATACATTCATTATATTTGTTTAACAATTCAACTTTAAGCAGTTTCTTAAAGACAGGGATTGATTTGGCTTCTTTAATTTCTGTCTTCAAGTTATTCCACAATCCTACTCCTTGAATTAAGGTAGTTCTTCCCTTTAAACTAGTTCTAAATTGCGGTTTTACAAATACATCTTTCCCTTTGAGATTGTAGCAGCTTGATCTTTTTACAAAATACATTTGGATATTTGATGGTAGTGTATTTTTATGAGCTCTATACATAAGTAACAAAATGTTATAATCCACCAGATCATAGAACTTTAGCACTTTCATCTGATAAAATAATTGACTTGATGGGTGACAGTAATGTTTTCTTGCTATAATTCTTGTAATTATTTACACAAAGTTGTAAAACAGCTGCGATCCAGAACTTTCTGGAAAACGGAGAATTATTTATTTTGATTGAGAAAATATCAATTTTCTGTATGTTGAGGTGTAATCCAAATGCCGTGGCGCAAAGGGAATAAACTAAATTAGGCTGTTTCCGTGACATAAACCCTTCATCATATTAGCATCTGAAATGTAATGTAAAAAAAAAAAGAAAAAAGAAATAAAATGTTAACGCTCGTCTGAAATGTCAGGATTGTTCAGTCGTTTGAAGCTCCTGCGTCCATGTGTTTTGTTGTTGCACAGCAGGAGCCAAAACCCTGGAACTTTATTAACTTGACATATGGAGAAGAAATATGTCTGAAATGTGAAAATGTTTAAATTAATTTTAAGAAAACAGTATTTCTTGAAATAAACCGCCTGCTGCCTTTCATGTCAACGTTTTGGACTGTGACCATCTTATGTTGAGAAATGACAAAGTTATTGTTAAGGTTTGAAGAGCAGGACCCAGAAATGCAAACGAACTCAAAGATCTTGGACAAAAACTTTAAGATATAATAAATAAAAAGCTTGTGAAGCAACAAACAGAAAAGAACAAAGAATTCAAGAAAGCCCAACACACCAGGGCATGAAGCTCGCAACAGCTGATGAGGACAGAAACAGAGTTTAAATTTTAAATGGACTGGGGCTGATGAGAAAAGTGGAGACACCTGGGCCAAATGACAACATAGAACAGGTGTGGGTGGGGCAGAACTGGGGAGTGACAATGGAAATATAGTGAGGATGGCTGGAAACACAAAGAGGCAAAGGAAAAAAATCAATCAAACAAATTCCTGAAACAAAACATCATAAAAAGTAAACACAAAAATCACATTCGAAACAGGAAACTAGAAATTGAAATGACACGGATCATGACAGCTGTGGCCACTTTTAGTCAAACCTGTGTTGTGATCTTCAAAAAGTGCACTGTCTGTTTTAAATGACTGTCGTCCACTAAAACCTGAAGTTCTAGCTCAATATCTGTGAAACTGACTCATTTTAAATTAGATTGACCCCCCAAAAAATAACTAGAGGAACTGCATTTCCTGCAGAAATGCAATGTGAATGCTTATTGCTGAAGAACTTGCTGAAAAACAGCATAAAATAGCTTACAAAAAAAACAGCTGAAATCAGCCCCAAAACATGCTGAAATTTAACTGAAATGGAAGAAAAAGTCTAAGTTAGTAGAAGAAAGCAGAAAGAATATGTTTGCTGAAATACATTAAAGTATGGTAAGCAGAAATGAGCTCAAAAATTAGTAAATTTGCTACTAAAGCTGAAATTAGCTATAAAAAAAAAACTTAAAATAAAAAAAAAATAGGAGAAAATTAGCTGAGAAGGCAGAAAGAAGCCTAACTACCAGTTGGAAGTAGAAGGAGCTGAAATGATCAATAACAATAACAAAAAAGTGGAAGTAACAGAAAACAAAAAACTAAATTTAGCACAAAAAAAGGTCAAATGTAGCTGAAATATCAGGAAAAGCTTAAACTAGCAACATTAGGCTGAAAGGAGAATAACAAGCTGATATTATCATAAAGAAGTTGATTAGGATAAAAGTAGCAAAAAATATGATAAAACTTGAATGTGTCTAAAAACAGCTGAAATCTGCTAGAAAATATTTCTTTAAAAGGTAGCTGAAAAGGTAGAGCAAGCTTAAATTAGTAGATGAAAGCAGAAAGAGCACATTTGCCCAGCTGAAAAAAGGTGAAAATTATCTGAAAAAAGCTGAATTATGCAAAAAATAATAATAATAATAAAATAAAATAAACAGCTGAAAGGTAGCTAAAAAGCAGAAAGAAGCTGAAATTACAAGAAGAACGTGGAGAGAGCACCTTTTTTTGGTTGCAATGAGTGCAAAAAATGTGGAGTTAGCTGCAAAACCTTAACTTAGCAGAAAACAGCTAAATAGTAGCTGCAATAGCAGGAAAAATTGAAACTTGTAGAAATAATCTGAAAGGAGCATAACAAGCTGAAATTAGCAAAAACAATTTAGACGAAGCACAAAAAGGTTGATTAGTAGAAAGAATCTGAAAAAAAGCACAAAACTGCCGAAATTAGCTGAAAGTAGCTGAAAGTTTTAATTTACAGAAGGAAGCTGAAAGAAGCTGAAGCAGAGCAAAATGTGAAAGGAGCAGTAGAAAGTTGTAAAAACATCTAAAGATGTGAAATGAGCTCAATTCATTTTCTATGAGATAAAAAATGGTAGAAAAGGCTAACATTTTCAAAAAGCTAAAGTTGCACCAGTACCAGAAGTCGGAGCAGGACTGTCCTGAAACAGCTGAACCTTTTGATTCATGATTTGTTGAATATCTTCAAAACTGAATCACGCCGAAAAACATACAAAAGAAAAATGGATCACAACAGAGAGAATGCTTCATAAACATTCACACAATTAGTAAATCTATATTCATACATCTATACAGTATTTGATGATTACACCGTGAGTTTTTTAAAATTAAAATCCATCCACTGGTTCATGAGATATTTTGCTAACGCTGCAGACAAACTAACAGACATGCAGGCAAAAACATGATCACTGATTCACCTTTGGCAGTTTGCAACAAGAAGTGAGTTTTTGATGCACAGCTGCTGCTGGATATAAAGTAATAACTCATCTGGAGCCTGTTTGCACACAGTTTAATCTTAAACATGTGAGATTATAAAAATAAAACAAAACAAAAAATAAAACCAGCACTCAGGCTGGTTTGGAACCAGTTCAGGATTTTTTTTTCTGTCTTTACATCTTTAAATCTGTCAAAACAACTTTGTGTGCCTTCATCAAATGACACAGGGTGTGTGCCAAGAGAAGACATCTTGTTTCAGAATGGAGGATTAAAAGCTTAATGCACACACACCTACACACACATCTGTTCATTTGTTGGATTGAGCAAAGCAACAGTTTGTTTGTCTCCGCCCACACAGACCTGCAGTGAGTTCCCCGCTGCTTGTGGAGCAATAAAGACCCACATCAGGAAGATTTACGACAGCAGCCGGGGACACGTTTCCATCCTGAACCCGAACAGAACATGCACGCAGGAACGCAGAAGTTCATGCTCTCGTGCGTTTGTGCAAAACTGAATGTGCTCCCAGGACAGTAAACTGTCAGATGGTCTGATGTATGTTGTCCAAAAGTAGGTTGTCTCGTGCTAAAAGAAATCATAATTAATCCCACTGGTGGCAAGAACTTCTCCATGAATAACTTCCCACGTTCATATATGACATAAACAATTATAGGCCCAGCGTTCATGGAAGAAATGTCCACTGCTTTATGTGCCAAAATTTTAAAATTTAATGTTCTTATACTGAGACAGGAAAGGCTTGTAGCAGTTTGGTTTAAGATATTAACCCGAGTGATATAATATTGCAAGAAGTTGTGCTCAGAGTGTGTTCAAAGCTGAGCTAAATGAGTGCTCGATTAACTGAGTGACAGACATTTTTGTGTTTGCCGTAGTTTCCGCCCCATAAGTCGCTTTAGTCCAATTATGTCCAATAAATTGAAAAAATCCATAAACGTGTCGCACCTCTGTATACGTTGCATCTATTATGCGTAACCGCTGACGCGTCGCGTATGTTATGCGTCACCGCCCTGTTGCATATGGCGGCCACAGGAGCGTGCACGGAAAGACTTTAACAAGATTAACACGGTAAAAACAATTATTTGTTTGCTGAAAATTATAGCAAAGATGTGTCTTTCCTTAATAAATGCACATAATTGTCAAATCAGCTGGATTTAAAAAGTAGTTTCGCTACGTGCGCATGCAGCAAGCGGATACGCTTCATTTCTTTAACATTTAGCAAGATAAACACTAAAAAACACTGCCTATTTCTAAGTTAAAAAAAATTAAATAAATTTGAAGACGTTTATTAGGGCAGACGTTTTGTTATAATTTTATGTCCCACCTCCAATGGAATTTAAGAGACTAGAGTCTTTTCTAAAGACTGTTCAAGCATCGACAGGGAGAACCATCAAACAGGAAACTGTTGGACTTACCTAGCAGGTCGGGAGAACTTAACATAGGTTCTCCCAAATCCACTAGGAGGGGGCCCTCGTTCAGAAGGGGATACCCCCCTCCCTTTCCAGCAGGGGGACAGGGCCACTCAGGAATGTGGCCCATTTTTAGTCGGAAGTTCAGATTTTTGGTTAATTTAGTTTTTGTTTATAGTTTGTGGCTGAGTGGAGAAGGTGTGAAGCAAATTAAAATACAGTATACAAATAATGTCTAATGATATGTGGTGTCTCTGAATGTTAATGGTCTAAATAATATCAAGAAGAGAGATAAGGTTTTACATAAATTTAGAAAAGAAAAAGTACAAGTTATTCTCCTCCAGTCCAGGAGACACACTTATCGAAAAAAGAACATGAAAAGTACAAAAAATTGGGGTATAGAAACTCATTTTCCAGCTCATTTAGACAAAAGCATAAACGAGGAGTTATGACGTTGTTTTCGAATAATGTTAAGTTTGAAATGTTGAAAGAAATTGGGGATAAAGAGGGGAGGTACTTAATGACAAAAAGTATATTGGAAAATCAATTACAATAATTACATTACTCAATGTATACGCTCCACCTGAAAGTGATAAAGTGTTCTTTAAAAAAATATTTGATCTCATTAATTTGGAAGCAGAGGGCATATTGCTGTGCAACGGAGACTTCAATGTTGTATTAAATTATAGGATGGATACTACAAGTAAAAAAAAGAATAAAAACCAATCAGTAGGTACATGAACACCATGATGTCAGAAATGGCAATACTAGATGTCTGGAGAGAATTACACCCTTTAGATCAGGATTATACTCACTATTCGATACCACATGGTGTTTATTCCAGAATTGATTACATGTTAATGAATAAGAAGGAACTACATAGAGTGAAAGAAAGTAGGATAGGAGTATCAGATGTCTCCGATCATAGTGCAATCTATCTTAAGCTCAACATGAACAGTGAAAAGAAAGAGACTTTGTGGAGACTAAACGAAGGAATATTAAATAATAAGGTTCTAGTTGGTGAAGTAAAAGAGGAAATAGCCCGATACAGAGAGGAAAATGATAATGGAGAAGTAGACCCAGTAATACTCTGGGATGCCCTGAAGGCTGTAATACGGGGGAAAATGATTTCTTATACAGCTTTTATGAAGAAAGCTAGATTAGAAACATACAACAAACAAATAAGGAAGCTAAGGGATTTAGAACAGCAACATAAACAAACAAACGACCCAAATATATTTAATCTCATTAAGGAAACCAGGAAAGAAATGGAAAATAATCTATGGGAGGAGATAGAAAAGAAGGCCAGATTTACTAAACAAACATATTATGAAGGAGGACCCAAAGCTACAAAAAATCTGGCTAGGCGCATTAAGAAACAACAAATATTAGGTAACATACACAAGATAAGAGATCCATTAACTAATAAAATTCTATATGAACAAGAAGAAATACAAAGAACATTTGAGCAATACTACAAAAATTTATATGCTCAACTGTCTTCGGCAAGGGAAGAGGAGATGAGAATTTTTTGGATAAACTGGACTTACCAGCAATAGGAACAAAACAAAATAAAACACTGACTTCTGAAATTACAGTGGAAGAGATAACAAAGGCCATTGGCAGGACTAAAACAGGAAAATCACCAAGGTCTGATGGACTAGGAGCCTCTTTTTATAAAACTTTTAAAGAACAATTAACACCACTATTATATGATTCATTCAATTTTAGTCTTAGGACTGGCAAGATACCTCCTTCTTGGAAGGAAGCTATAATCTCTGTAATTCCAAAGGAAGGCAAAGATCAAGAATACTGCAATAACTATAGACCAATATCGGTCCTAAATGTAGATTATAAACTGTTTACCTCCATCATAGCTAAAAGAATGGAGGACTCGATACAAGATTTAACTGATAAGGATCAGACAGGTTTTATTAAAGAAAGACAAACACAAGACAATATAAGGAGAACCCTTCATATTATAGATCATCTTCAAAATAGAGGAGATGGTGCAGCCCTGATAAGTATAGATGCAGAAAAAGCCTTTGACAGTGTCAACTGGGATTTTTTGTACAAGGTTTTAGAAAGATTTGGATTTAATGAGACATTTATAAACTGTATCAAATCAATATATCGGGAGCCAACTGCAAGGGTTAAAATAAATGGCAATCTGTCAGGAAGATTCATCTTTTTTCATTCATTCATTCAACCTTTATTTAGTCAGGTAAATCTTTTGAACCTCATGGGCTCATTTACGAAAGCGACCTGCTAAAACTAAAAGTCATCCAGTCATCTTGGAGAGGGGAACGAGGCAGGGATGCTGCCTCTCACCAAGTCTTTTTGCACTGTTTATAGAACCACTAGCTCAGATGATTAGACAGGAAGAGGAAATAAAAGGGGTGGAAATAGGAGGGGAAGCACATAAAATAGGGCTGTTTGCAGATGACATATTGATCTACTTAAAAAATCCAGATGAAAACTTCTTTAAAATAATGAGATCATTAGAAGATTATGGAAAACTTTCTGGATACAAAATTAATGTGGAAAAAACACAGATTCTGACAATAAATTACTCTCCACGGCAGAAAATGAGGGATACCTACAAACTTAAATGGAATGAAAAATCTATAAAATACTTGGGGGTAAACATAACTAAAACAATTGATAAACTCTATGAGGCTAATTATTTAAAAATAAATTACAATATTAAGAAGGACTTGGGACGATGGATGGATATTGGCCTGGATCTCAGTTCTAGAGTGGAGCTAATTAAAATAAATATTCTTCCACACCTGGTGTATCTGTTTCAGTCCTTGCCACTAATTATCCCACAAAAGCAGTTTATAGAATGGGACAGATGGATTTCAAGGTTCATATGGAACGGGAAGAAACCTAGTCAGATATAAAACACTCCAACTTCCAAAAGAAGGAGGAGGTTTGGGCTTGCCGACCCTAAAAGAATATTTCTGGGTCGCATAGCTCAGACCCCTAATATGTTGGTGTAATGACGAATATATTTCAAAATAAAAGAATTTGGAAATAGGTAGGAAGGACATAGAAGTTAGAAATTTAATAGCGGACAGAACACTTTTAGGGAACTTGAATAAACTAGATTCAATAACTAAGACTACAATTGAAATATGGAACAAAATAATAGATCATTATAAATTAGAAAAGGAAATAAGGAGTCTGAGCTGGTTTGCTTGGGACTCAAGGTTTAAACCGAGTATCTATGACAAAGGTTTTAAACAATGGACAGATAAAGGTATCACAGCAATTTGTAAATTGACTGAAAAGGGCAAACTGCTAAGTTTTAATAAATTAAAGATAAAATTTGGACTGGAGAATCATGATCAGTATAGATACATGCAGATAAAAGACTATTATGAGAAAGAGGTAAAAACCAGTATAAGTAAAGTAATTGAGATATTCCACAAGTCTTATGAAGGAAAAAAATTCAGAGTGATCTCAGCACTATACCAGGGATTAATGTCAGGCAGGAAGATATCCACTATGTATATTCATCCATCCATCCATCCATCCATTTTCGTCCGCTTATCCGGGGTCGGGTCGCGGGGGTAGCAGCCTAAGTAGGGAGGCCCAGACTTCCCTCTCCCCAGCCACTTGGAGCAGCTCCTCTGGGGGAATCCCAAGGCGTTCCCAGGCCAGCCGAGAAACATAGTCCCTCCAGCGTGTCCTGGGTCTTCCTCTGGGCCTCCTCCCGGTGGGACATGCCCGGAACACCTCACCAGGGAGGCGTCCAGGAGGCATCCTAACCAGATGCCCGAGCCACCTCAATCCTCTCGATGTGGAG
>JBBPBX010022043.1:16590-41797 GCA_038048925.1 Garcialebias charrua
CGCTCGTCCTCTGTCTTCCACTTGTCTCTGCAGACTTCCTTGGTAGAACTGAGATCCGGTTGGCTGAAATAAAAAAGGACCAGGGCTCTAAAGGACCAATCACAAAGAGGCTGCTGCTCCACGAGGTCCCCACGGGGGAGATCATCGTCAGACTGGACCTCCAGCTGTTTGAGGAGCCGTGACACCTGGACGAGGTCAGACCAGACTGGACTGGCCTGAAAAGGGATCAGAGATCTGAACTGGACCTCGCAGCTGGACTGGACTGAACTGGACTGGGATCTTGATTTGGTCTAGAGGTTTTTAAAGTAGAATATATATATTATGTTCAGAGACGGCTGGCTTTTAGGTATTTTTGAACTGTGTTTGGAAAGGATTCCTACGTTTTTAGTGAAAATGTTGAAGAGTGATGTACAGGTCAAACAATCGCTTTTTATTTTACTGACACACATTTATTGACCGAAACATAAGGGTTTTCAGACAACAATCCTACAGAAGAAAAAAAAAAACTAAAATCTGATGCAAAAAGTATTGAATTCAACTCTGAACTAAACCATCGTCTGGCGTTTAAATCGCCTGATTTTAGTAATTTAACCTTTTTTAGAATTTTTTTTTTATCAGCAAATCTGTACCACGATGGAAGATAAAAAAAAAAAAAGTACTTTTTAACTGACCTTTAAAAATTTAACATGTCCATCCACTTCAGTTATTAGTCGTTCACTTAAATGTCCGTTTTGTTGCGGCAGCAGAAAAAAGGAACACAACATAAACATTAACATAAAGGGAGTGAAATGTGGTTGTTGTTGCACCTGATGGACGAGTTTAAAGAAGCTCCACTTCATCAAGACTGGTTTAGAGTCCAGTCCTGGTCCAGTCTCCTTTCAGTTCGGTTCAAAACTGAACATCAGACTGATTCTTGTCTTCTTTGTCTTCGTCGTCTTCATCCAGTCAGTCTTACAGACTCTCCAGTGACAATCCCTCTTTTCCTCCATTGAAACAAACCCAGCTGCAGTGGTGTGAATGAGCGTGCTCGTTTCCAGTTGGACAGGCGTTTTAACGTCCGGTCTACGTTTCCGCTTCATTTCAGGCTGCGTCTTACAGGTCTCAGTCCGCTACGTCTTCTTCTCTAGGCTGCAGAACACCTGGGGACCTGGACAGTTTGAGTTTTGTATTGTTTTGACGTCCACTGAACACTTGCCACATTATCACAGGGAGTGGTGAACATGTACACGTGCTAACAGTTCTAATAAGCTACAGAAAGGGTTTTAAAGTAATATATGACAAGTGTCCAGTGCAACATGCAGACTATGGTCATGATCATTAGTCCTTGACGCACACACCAGTTAAAATAATGCTGATTATAATGTGACTGAAGTTTACAGTCAACGCAGAGAGCAGACACGAGAGCTGAATTAAATTGAGGTACTGTGAAGAAGAATGTCTTAGCTTTGTTTTAAATGCTTTTGGAGAAACAGTGGATGTGTGTTTAGATGATTTCTGTCACACGTCTCCCTCTGACGTGTTGCGCTGTCGCTGTGGACGTCTCTATGCAAGGAGGGAACATCCACAACAAATGGGTCTGCTTTTCATGTTTTACACCTGAGGAAGTTCAGTGACGAGATGACTTTGCTGTGCATCGGCTCTTTGTGAAGCAGCCGAAGTTATTTATTTGACACAAAGGCCATTTTGAGTAATGAGTTGTTAATTTAGCCTGGAAGATTGAACACATTTCAAATCGTCTGTTTCCTCCCACCGCCGGCATCTTTACTATACTGTACTCCGTAAAATATGCAAATTTGTAGCAAAGAGTTTTGTGATTTTTCATGTGATGGGTCTAGGCTATCTCGAAAGGATCGGCTGGTTTTTTTTTTTTTTACACATTCAGCTAACAGATTAGCCTCTCTACATGGCTGCCTGAAGCTAATATCAAAAGTTATTTCTTAACAAGGATGTTATAGATGAAACTCAAAAATAAATTATTTGTTAAGGTCTGGTTTGGATTAATCTAAATGTAGGTATGTCATCTGGATGTTTTTTTTTTTTTTTTGCTGAGACGTTTCATCCTTCATCCAAGGGACTTCATCAGTCCGAGGAGCCACAAACAAGCTCAGTCCCACAAGTAGTACTCTCACATAGTGGAACAACCAGTTTGCTGGTGATAAGATGGTTTCTGGGGCCTGCCTTCTCCCCTATCGACGACTCTGAGGCAGCCATAGCTGAAGTGGTTCAAAACGTCAAAGTTCATTCATGTTCAGTAATCCAGGTAAAAAAATCCAACAATGGAGGAAGGATGAAACATCTCAACAAAAAGAAACCAGCCAGATGATCTGACTGAACTTTGTTGGATTTTTACCTGAATTATTGAGCATGAGCTTTGATGTTTTGAACCACTGTAGCTATGGCTGCCTCAGTCGACAGGGGAGAGGGCGGGCCCCAGAAACCATCTCATCACCAGCAAAGTGTGCTGCTTGTGGGACTCTGTTTGTTGTGGCTCCTTGGACTGATGAAGTCCTTTGGATGAAGGACGAAACGTCTCAACATAAAAAAGAAACTGTCCAGATGACCTGACTGAACTTTGTTGGATGTTTTACCTGGATTATTCAGCATGAACTTTGATCTAAATGTAGGCAGTAACAATGTTAATAAGGGACAGAGACCAAGTAAACATCATGCTTTTAGTACATCTGAGAGCCAGAGAAAAACATGAACTACTGATGCGAATTTCAATGTTGTCACTGGATTTACTGTGTAATTTGAACTGTTGGCATCAGAAAGGAAGTGCTGTTTTTTGTGCAATTTCAAAACAGTTTATAGTCGTCTGTTTTTGGCTGGACTGCTCTGTTTCTGGGACCTTCTTGTCTTTTTGTGTTGAACGAATGCCTGAGGCATTGCCAACACCAACGCTGCGTTTAGCTATCAGTCCTCACATTATTTTTTATTTTTTTGTGGAACTGATTTATCTTTATCTAAGTTATGGACTACAGTATTTGTACAAAAATCAACTACGCTGACGGCTCAAAACTAAAAGGATGAGTTGGGTAGCGATTGTTGATTAGTTATCTAAAACTTAGTGAGCTAAGTCTTATCAGTTAAAATCAAATTCATTTAGTAAGCTAAATCTTGGTTAGCTGTGAAGATAAATACATATTGTTAAAAACTGGACAGTAAAATCCTTCTAAAGACCATATGTTCAATGTTATGTTTAAGTTGGGATGGTTTGTTATTTATGAAGAAATGATATGTTAATTCTGATGCCTTTAACGTAACATACCAACTCTTCACTGGATAAATTACTGTACAGAAAAGCCTTCATTTTTACTTCACTGATAGACGTATTGTTGACTTGATTTTCCAGGTTTAAAACAAACTCAGGAGCTTCTTTGCAGGCAGAGCTAATCTTCCTCGCAGTTTATCCACCCAACTATTCAAAACTGTTGCTTGTGCAAGCCAATCAAATGAACAGCGAGACGTGTTTATTTAGCTAGCTACTTTTCTAGTTAGTGACTCTAGATAGCTCTTTTAATTTAATGCCACGGTTAAAGTTTTTGAATTATCACTGATAAGCGGTTAACTTAGTGACCAGCCACTGTCCATTCAGCAGCTCATCTGTGTGGAGGAACGAATGTTTGTGTTTATTCAGGCTGAAGCGATGATCAGTGGCGTACATGAACCCTTCTCTCCACACTGTTGTGGGAAAAAACAATCCAGTTTGAGCCCGTTCTTACTTTCTACCTTCCAGATTGTGTATAATACTGCTGTTATCTGAGAGTTAATATATGAACGCTGCTGGCGCAGAAACGAGTTTATCACTGTAGAAAATGACGTACGTTCTTGTCTTTCGATGTTGAGAATAAAACTCATTTGGACCAATGTTTGAGATGTTTGTATTTAAAGTTTTTTTTTAATTGTTGCAGTGACACATCTGTTGTAACAAAAACAAAAATCCTAACGTACCGTATTTTCCGTTGTATAGGTCGCACCGTTGTATAGGTCGCACTGTCCAATTATTGCCAAAAATTTGGAAAAATCCATAAATAGATCGCACCGATGTATAGGTCACATCTACGTCACCACCGACGTAACGCGTCACCGCTGAGTCAACCCGGCAATATGGACCGAGTGTTTAGCTCTGCTGCTAATGTCTGCCACAGGAGAGTCCGTCTCTGAAAACACGAATAAAAAATCGAATTTCATCTCAAATTTTTCCTCCAGGCCAGTTAAGTACATTAAAGCTCATAATTACACTCTGTAAGCAGAAAAAATATACACCGATTGGTTTCGAAGCTATTTATAACGTAAACAGAAATAAAACCAGAAGCTAACTGAAGTTAATGCTACTAAAAGATCAGTTTTGTTTTTTTAATCTCAAACATCTAATAAAGCTACTCACTTGTAAACGTCCATACAGTGATTACATTCTGTAAGTTTCAGAAAAATCTGCTGAGTGGTTCTTGACTTATCTTGCAAACAAACAGCTAACAAACACAGAGCTAAAAGAAGTTACATCCAGACCAGGAGGCCAACAGTCAGTCCGAGCAGAGGAGCTTTTTTTCGGACACATGAGCTGGAAACGGTCGGTGTACTCCTCTGGAAGTGTCCGAAAGTGGTGGCCGAAACTGGTACTGCACTGCGCCCCTAGCGGCCGAAAGTGGTACTGCACCATTTTCTGCCAAAGTGAAAAACGGTCATAACTGAGGCAAAAATTGGTCTAAAAATATGGAAAAAATTCCATAAATAGGTCGCACTGGTGTATAGGTCGCAGGCCTTGAAAAAAACATAAAAAGGTGCAACCTATACACCGGAAAATACGGCACTCCTGCTTTTTTAGACAAAACTTTTTTACATGTCAATTCAGATTCCATAAAATCAAATGTATGATGTGTTCATGATCAAATGATCACTTTCATCTCTGGGTGTTTAATAGTGTCCAAGCCTGCTAACACTCAAGGCCCCCACCTAGGAACTTGCATCAGTCAGTAGATGTGGTTTCATAATGGGTTTTTGTCCCCTGCTGTGAAGAGGAGGAATTAGAAATACTTTACATCTGTCCATTGTGAGCATGATAACTTAAAAGTAAGGTACTGGCGTCTGTTTTGATGTGTGACTACAACTAAGTGTAAGAAAGGTTCCTTTTAATAATTTGATTGCCTAGTCAAAATACAAGATGGCTGGCACCGTACATCAATATATGTTAACCTTGTGAGCTGGATAATTTGGAAAATAAGTGCGGTACCACCTTCCGTTGTAACGTGTGGCTGCATCTAGATGTTGAGGGGTCAATATCAAAATTTTGCACCGCAGACTGTCCAGGAGTTGGCGGATGCTTTAGTCCAGGTCTGGGAGGAGATCTCTCAGGAGACCATCCGCTGTCTCATCAGGAGCATGTCCAGGCGTTGTGGGGAGGTCATAATGGCACGTGGAGGCCACACGCAATACTGAGCCTCATTTTGACTTGTTTTGAGGACATTACATCAAAGTTGGATCAGCCTGTTGTGTGTTTTTCCACTTCAATTTTGTGTGTGACTCCAAATGCAGGCCTCCATTGGTTAAAACATTTGATTTCCATTGATTATTATTGTGTGATTTTGTTGTCAGCACATTCAGCTTTTTACAGAACAAATTATTCGATGAGAATATTTCATTCATTCAGATCTAAGATGTGTTATTTCAGTGTTCCCTTTATTTTTTTTTAGCTGTGTGTGTGTGTGCATGCGTGTGTGTGTGTGTATACACTTTATTTTATTTATTTTTTGGGGGGCGTTATAGCGCCCCTGAAGAAAATCACCAATTTCACTGATGATGTGTTCAAGTGCAATTGTATGCAACAACAATTCTTGGGTGATTCAATTTAAATGCTGTTTTTGCTTTTTTAGTTTCCAATGAAGTATGAGGGCTTTATTTTTAAGTTAAACCAATTTATTAATAATGGAAGTCTATTTTCACCAATATTTAAATAAAGTAAAAAAAAAAAAGTTTGACTCCATATTTCAGCTGGGCTTTGGAATCCTAAAAATTTGTTTAAGTCAGTCTAGTTTTAATTGGTTGGAGAAAAAAAAATCAGTAATGACGGAATGCACGTTGCCTGCCATCTTTTATACCAAAGTTGTTGGAAAAAACATTTATGCACTCTCCTCTCTTTTAATTTGTGCAGCATGTTTAAGCGGAAATGTAAAAAGAATACAGTGCTGGAAGATTTCATTCAGCATGTCTGGATGACACTTGTAATCCAATTCCACATGGAGCTTACAGACTGTATTTTTAACTTGTGGTGTTGCAGTTCTAAAACCTTCATAAACTGATTAACATGCAATTTTGCACCCTCATTTAAATACACAGCATGTGCTGGAGCACTTCAGCTAATATCAGAACCATAAACTGGGTGATAGGACATCAAATAAGCATCAGTGAACCACTTCTCATTTCCTCCTTCTCGTGTTGAGCTAGGTGGAAATGTGCACTGCTGGCTGTTTGTGATGTGCAATGATGATTGAATGAGAAAGCAGAAATGTGAAAAGTACAAGACTTTTAAAATATTAAAATAATGACTCAATCAACAGCAGGTGGAGCTATCAACTGACGTTTCATTTATCTCTTCTCACTTGTAATGTTAGCAATATGTATTATCAACTGGGGAAGTAGTGGTGCAGAGGTTAGAGACGGTGGGCCTGTGGAAGGTTGTCGGTTCAACTACACACACCTGCCTCCACTCTCATCTGTCCCACCCTGGGCCCCTGAAGAAGGCCCTCAACTCACATCCTCTGCTCCCCCGGGCACCCTAGCTGGCAGCTCCCTGCTCCACACAGAGGGTTGTGGTAGCTTGATGGTCTTTGGTTGCGTCAGGAAGAGCATATTGCGTAAAAACAATTGTCATGTCTTTGTGCGACTTAGTTCACTGTGGTGACCCCTGAAGGGAGCAGCCAAAAGAAAAAGAAAATAATTATTATCAACCGTGTATGCTGAGTTGTACATGAAGCTGGAAACTAAGGAGTGAGAGAAGGATTTGTATCAACTGGCGAGATCAGGCTGGAAAGGATGTGCAGAAGGTTAGACTTGTTAAATATAGAAATGGTATTGTTCTAACAAGTGGGTAGAGCATTATGGGAAGATGGAAGGCATAATTTGAGGAACTAATAAATGAGTAGAATGAAATGGAGAAAGAAGAATAGAGGTAATAGAAAATGTGTACCAGGATGTGGGTGTCACAATGGTGGTGTTTACCCAGAGTGAACAGACTGAGGACAACAGACTCAAAGTCTTTAGTGAGTCTTTAGACTCAAAGCTCAGTGGTCTGTGGTTGTGTCAGGAAGGGCAGCCGGCATAAAAACAAAAAACACCACAATGTCATACTGATGCTGATGGAGAAGTACAGTGGGTCCGAAAGAACTTAGAGTCTTTGTGGATTTGGAAAAAAGCACATGATACGGTGCCAATGAAGAAGGTGTGCTATTGCATGAGGAAATCTGGGGAGGCACAGAAGTATGTTAGACTGGTACAGGGCATGTATGGGAAGAGCAGGACAGTGGTGAGATGTGCTGTAGGAGTGACAGATAGGTGGAGGTGGGAATGCATCAAGGATCAGCTCTGAGCCCCTTCTTGTTTGCTCTGGTGATGGACTGACTAATAGATGAGGTCAGGTAGGAATCCTAGGTATATGTTGTTTGCAGATGGCATTGTAATTTGTGGTGAGAATAGGGAACAGGTGGAAGCGAACTTAGAGCAGTGGAGGTATGCACTTGAAAGAAGAGGAATGAAACTCAGCCGTAGTAAAACAGAGGGAGACAGATGCAACAGGATCTGATTTGTTTTGCCACACATTGACAAAAGGGTGTCAGCAAAGGTCAGATGAAAGGTTTACAAAGCAGTGGTGAGACCAGCTATGTTGTATGGTCTGGAGACAGAGACATCGGCCAAAAACAGGAGAAAGAACTGGAAGTGGCAGAAATGAAGATGTTCAGGTTCTCCTTAGGAGTGACAAAAATGGATAAGATTGGGAATGAGATCATCAAAGGTACAGCACAGAATGAATTGCTGGGAGATAAATTTAGAGAGACCAGACTGAGATGGTTTGGACATGTCCATAGGAGGGACAGTGGGTATATTGGTAAAAGGATGCTAGAAACAGAAAGAGGAGATACTGTATATGGATGCAGTTAGAGTGGATATGGAGGTAGTTGGAGTGAGGACAGAGGATGCAGAGGACAGAGATGGAGAAGGATGACTCAATGTGGAAACACCTGAAAAGGAAATTGAGTAGCTGAAAGAATAAGAACAGAAGATACAGTATTTTCATTCTTTTTTGATGATTACTGAAGCCAAGACATGTTAAGAACATTATCTCAAGATAACAACTTACAAATATTAACTTAATTAAACATGTTAATGGGTCATTTCAATTTAATGAGAAATTCTAATGTTGTGAAAGAACACTTCATTAGTTGGTATTAAACAGCTAGACATTTGCATGACTATTTACTGTGTTGCTGCTTTCTTAACTGAACAATGTTCATGTTACAATGGGAATGTTTGTTTGTATGAAGCATAGATAAACCGTGTGCATGGTATAATGGTAATACAGCAGTTTTAAGATTGAGTAAAATATATATTTGGCATAATTTTGATTAAAGTATGCAGGATTTATAAAATAGTTATTGAATCAAGTGTTTACAAATGTAGGTAAATGTAGATGTTTATCCTGTTACATTACACCAATATGAAAGAAATGGCATCTACTTTATTCAAAATTTTCTGGGGGAGGTTCAGAACCCCCATCACACATTCCAGCATCGTTTTATTTGCAATTTAAGCAGTGGTGGTGGCCAACTTGGGTTTTGAACTGGCAACCCCATTTTTGAAAGGAAACTTTTACACCTACTGTAGTTAAAGCCTGACACCAAAAAGGAGTTGACAATTACTTTTTTATTTATTTTTTAGTTAGCACATTCACAAGGTTTACAAATATTTATGGTGGCAGTCATCTTGGATTTTGAATTGGCAACCCAATTTTTGAAAGAAGCCTTTCTTACACCTACATGCACCCACACACCAAAATGAAAATGAGTAAGCCTACCTCACTTATTTTTCCAAGTTACTGCACTCACAACATGCACAGACAGATGAATGGAGGGTATTTTCAGTTACTGTACCTCTTTTTTCCTCCGCAATTGAGAATGTGGTGTTCTCCAGAGTTGTGAATGAAGTTGTTTTCTGTAAGTTATATGTAAATGTAGACATTTTAGTTATTTTTTGAGATATGTGTGAGAGACAGAGCTTTAACTCCCACCTCCGTAACAGCTTCAAATATGTTCCTGGGGAGGTGGGGGACATGGAGTCCGATTGGGACATGGAGTTCGCTCCTCTATCATTGAGGCGGCTTATCGGAGCTGTGGCCGTAAGGTTGTCTGTGCCTGTCGCGGCAGTAACCCTCGAACCCGGTGGTGGACACTGGCGGTGAGGGATGCTGTCAGGCTAAAGAAGGAGTCCTATCAGGCCTTTTTGGCCTGTGGGAACCCGGAAGCAGCTGATGGGTATTTGGTAGTCCAAGCAGCATGCAGCTCGGGTGGTCGTTGAGGCAAAAACTCTGGCATGGGAAGAGTTCGGAAAGGCCATGGAGAATGACTTTTGTATGGCTTTGAGGCAATTCTGGTCCACCATCCGGCGTCTCCCGTGGGGAAAGCGGTACACTACCAACACTGTAGTGGAGGTGGTGTGCTGCTGACCTCAACTCGGGATGTCATGGGTTGGTGGGCAGAGTACTTCGAAGACCTCCTCTATCCCACCGACACATCTTCCACTGAAGAAGAGGAGCCTGAGGACTTTGGGTCAGGCTCTCCAATCTCTGGTGCTGAGGTCACCGAGGTGGTTAAAAAGCTACTTGGTGGCAGGGCCCCAGGGGTGGATGAGATTCGCCTGGAGTACTATTTTATGCTTATGTCTATTATTATATGTTTCAGTGTTTCAATGTTTAGATGTTTACTGTTGCACCGAGGGACTGAGAGAAACGCAATTTCGGTCCTGTGTATGTCCTGTACAGTACATATTGCAGATCTGACAATAAAGTTGACTTTGACTTTGACTTTGAGTTCTTTAAGGCTCTGGATGTTGTAGGGTTGTGTTGGCTTACGCGACTCTGAAACATTGCATGGACATCGGGGGCAGTTCCCCTGGATTGGCAGACCGGGGTGGTGGTCTCCCTCTTCAAAAAGGGGAACCGTGGAGTGTGTTCCAACTACAGGGGGATCACGCTCTTAAGCCTCCCTGGTAAGGTCTAGTCGGGGGGTTCTGGAGAGTAGGGTCCATCGTATAGTCGAACCTTGGATTCAGGAGGAGCAGTGCCGTTTTCGTGGAACACAGGACCAGCTCTACACCCTCAGCAGGGTCCTGGAGGGTGCATGGGAGTTTGTCCAACCAGTCTACATGTGCTTTGTGGACTTGGAGAAGGCATTGGACTGCGTCCCTCAGTGAACCTTGTGGGAGGTACTCCAGGAGTATGGGGTGCCAGGCCCTTTGATACAGGCTGTTAGGTCCTTGTATGACTGGTGTCAGAGCTTGGTCCGCATTGTTGGCAGGAAGTCCGGCTTGTTCCCAGTGACAGTTGGACTCCGCCAAGGTTGCCCTTTGTCACCAATTCTGTTCATAACTTTTATGAACAGATAGGCGCAGCCAAGGTGTTGAGGGTATCGGTTTAGGTGACCTTAGGATCACGTCTCTGCTTTTTGTGGATTATATGGTCTTATTGGCTTCGTCAGGTCGTGATCTACAACTTTTACTGGAGTTGTTCATAGCCGAGTGTGACACGGCCAGGATGGGGATCAGTTCCTCGAAATCCGAGGCCATAGTCTTGAGCTGGAAAAGGGTATAGTGCCCTCTCCGGATCCTGGAGCAGGTCCTGCCACAGGTGGAGGAGTTGAAGTATCTTGGATTCTTGTTCACGAATGAGGGGAAAAATGGAGCGAGAGATCGATAAGCGGATAGGTGCGGCGTCTTCAGTGAAGCAGGTGCTGTTGTGGTGAAGAGAGAGCTGAGTCAAAAGGCGAAGCTCTCAATTTACCGGTCGATTTATGTTCCTACCCTCATCTATGGTCATGAGCTTTGGGTTGTGACCGAATTAACAAGATCTCGTATACAAGCGGACAAAATTATTATTTTTTCTGCTGGGTGTCTGGGCTCTCCCTTAGAGATAGGGTGAGAAGCTTGGTCATCCGGGAGGGACTCAGAGTAGAGCCGCTGCTTCTCCACATCGAGAGGAGCCCGTTGAGGTGGCTCGGGTATCTGGTTAGGATGCCTCCTGGACACCTCACTGGTGAGGTGTTCCAGCCAAGTCCCACCGGGAGGAGACCCAGGGGAAGACCCAGGACACACTGGAGGGCCTATGTTCTTGGCTGGCCTGGGAACGCCTTGGGATTCCGCTGGAGGAACTCGCCCAAGTGGCTGGGGAGAGGGAAATCTGGGCCTCCCTACTTAAGCTGCTATTAACCCTGCGACCCGACTCTGGATAAGGGGAAAAAAATAGATGGATGGATGGATGTGTAAGCGAAGCAGACATTGTTGGAATCAGATGATATATCAATGTGCTGTTTTACTGTTATTGTATTTACTGTTCAAAGATACCCCACACTTAATTTTTGGGCTTCATTGTTCACAGTACTAGTATTTACAGGATGTCAGTTAATGCCTCAGGTGTATGCCTGAAAATGTTTTATTTTATTTTTTATGTGTGTTCCTGGAACATGGTTGAGCTTCGACTCCTACAATAGCAATAGTACACAGAGTGCAACAGGAACCCATTTTGAGTAGAGCTTCCAAAAAATTAATTCAATTCAGTTTATTCATATAGTGCCAAATAACTGAAAGTTATGCACCATAACTCATGTTCCCTGAAGGAAGGGAACGAGGTGCAACACATTGACTATGGGAATTGCGCCACCGCGCGGTTCACCTGAAGTAATACTATCACGTCTTTTCTAAAAGCAGGTGGGCGTCAGCATCAGCAATGAGGCCCTGCCCTCTTTGCATAAAAGGGGCTGACGCCCTACCTTAATTCTCAGGATGCACTTCACCGAGCTTAGGCATTGAAAAGGCAAACATGACTCGTTCCCTTCCTTCAGGGAACATGAGTTATGGTGCATAACTTTCAGTTCCCTTATCAGTCAGTACAATTGGTGCAACACATTGACTATGGGAACGTAATTCAATCACGCCCTGGAAATGCATGCTTGTGAGAACATTATGCCTTAGACTACAGGCGTCAGCTGCTCTTGTTACGGCCCGAGGGCACGTAGCACACAAGGACACCAGACACAGAAAGGATGTTAAAAAAACAGTGTTTATTTTAGGCTCTCTGGAGTCTGTGTCCTAAAAAAAAGGATGATTAAAGAAAAATCCGCTCATTCTCAATCAGTTCATCTGGACAGTTTCTTTTTAGCAGAAACGTTTCACCCTCACTCCAGAGGGCTTCCTCAGTCAGAGTAGTCCAAAGCACACTGAAGTTAACCCACCAAGTAAGCAACTTATGTGGACCAACCAGTTTGCTGTAGCCAAGATGGTTTCTGGGGGTGTGTCCCTCGTCGACTCCTCCCAGGCAGGCAGACATGTCCAAAGTGGTTCAAGACAAGAAAGTTAATTCTCAATAGTCCAGGTATCAAATCCGCTCATTCTCAATCAGTTCATCTGGACAGTTTCTTTTTAGCAGAAACGTTTCACCCTCACTCCAGAGGGCTTCCTCAGTCAGAGTAGTCCAAAGCACACTGAAGTTAACCCACCAAGTAAGCAACTTATGTGGACCAACCAGTTTGCTGTAGCCAAGATGGTTTCTGGGGGTGTGTCCCTCGTCGACTCCTCCCAGGCAGGCAGACATGTCCAAAGTGGTTCAAGACAAGAAAGTTAATTCTCAATAGTCCAGGTATCAAATCCGCTCATTCTCAATCAGTTCATCTGGACAGTTTCTTTTTAGCAGAAACGTTTCACCCTCACTCCAGAGGGCTTCCTCAGTCAGAGTAGTCCAAAGCACACTGAAGTTAACCCACCAAGTAAGCAACTTATGTGGACCAACCAGTTTGCTGTAGCCAAGATGGTTTCTGGGGGTGTGTCCCTCGTCGACTCCTCCCAGGCAGGCAGACATGTCCAAAGTGGTTCAAGACAAGAAAGTTAATTCTCAATAGTCCAGGTATCAAATCCGCTCATTCTCAATCAGTTCATCTGGACAGTTTCTTTTAGAAACGTTTCTGCTAAAAAGAAACTGTCCAGATGAACTGATTGAGAATGAGCGGATTTGATACCTGGACTATTGAGAATTAACTTTCTTATTAAAGAAAAATGTTGCACTTCTCAAAAACCAGCTTCTTTAATACAAAAAAAACTCAAAGTCCAGCAGGACACTCACGGCTCTTGGTCTTCTGCACCCAGCAGGTTTCCACATCAGAGGGATTCAGCCTCAGAGGGATTCAGCCTCCTCCTCTCCAAAACACAGCAGCCGGTCACAATGGAAGGTTTCAGCTTCCTTTTCTTCACGGCTCATCAAACGGCCTCCTCAAGTGGGTTAAACCACAACATCAAACGGCCACCTCAAATGGCTCCAAACGGCTCACAAACGGCCTCCTCAAATGGCTCCAAACGGCTCGTCAAACGGCCTCCTCGTGTGGTTTCAACCACATCATCAAACAGCCTCCTATGGCTTCATGGCTCCTCTTCACACTGCTGCTGCTGCTTTTGCTGCTGTTGCTGCTACAGACCTCTGTTCAGCTTCTGCTGCTGCTGCTTCATCATCAGGTCTGCTGCTTCATCATCAGGCCTGATGCTCCTTCATCCCAGACTGCTGCAGCTGCTTGGATCAGCTGCTTATTCATCTGCATCTGGTTCTGGGGCTGCTGGAACCTCAGCTCCTCATGCAGCATGGATCTCCTCCTGCTGCCACTCTCACTTGGAACCCCTCTGCTTGCTTAAAACCCTCTCTGCTGTGTGGCTTTGACCTAATAAAGGGAGAGAGAGAGCAACTACCTCCACCTACAGCTAATGAGCACCAGCTGCAATCAATTAAGTCTCATACAGCCCCTAAAGTGTGTGGTCCACACTGCTCTCACCCACCTGGATCAGAAGGACTCATACGTGCGTCTGCTCTTTGTGGACTTCACATCTGCCTTCAACACCATGATCCCCCAAACTCTGATAGACAAACTATCCACACTTGGACTAAGCCCCTCTATTTGTAACTGGGTCTTAGACTTCTTAACAAACAGACCACAGTCCGTGAAGATCCACAACTTCTCCTCCTCCACCATCACCCTCAGCACTGGCTCTCCTCAGGGATGTGTGCTGAGCCCTCTTCTGTTTACTCTGCTCACATATGATTGTACAGCCACACATCCAGGCTGTCATATTGTTAAGTTTGCAGATGATACAGCTGTGGTGGGATGCATCACAGATAATGATGAATCCAGCTACAGACAGGAGGTGGAACATCTGGAGAGTTGGTGCAAAGAGAATAACCTTCACATGAATGTGAAGAAGACGAAGGAGATGATTGTGGACTTCAGAAGGAACAAACACACCCACACCCCACTGTATATAGGTGGATCTGCGGTGGAGGTGGTCTCCAGCTACAAATACCTGGGTGTACACATGAATGATAACCTCAGCTGGAGCAATAACACCACCAGCCTGATCAAGAAAGGTCATCAGAGACTCTACTTCCTCAGACGGCTGAGACGAGCCGGTCTGAGAAGCTCAGTCCTCACCTCGTTCTACAGGTGTGCAGTGGAGAGCGTCCTGTGCTCCAGCATCAACGTGTGGCATGGAGGCTGCACAGTTGCAGAGAGGAAAGCTCTACAAAGAGTGGTGAAGGCTGCACAGAAGTCTGTGGGAGTCAGTCTCCCCACCATCACAGACATTTACACCTCCAGATGCAGAAAAAGAGCCACCTGCATCATGAAAGACCTCACTCACCCAGCACACTCACTCTTTGCACCACTCCCCTCGGGACGGAGGTTGAGGAGCATCAAATGTAGAACCACTAGACTGAGGAACAGCTTCTACCCTGAGGCTGTCAGACTCATGAATAAATAAATAATAAGAATAAACACTGCAAAATGTCACATCATGCTGATGCTGATCTGTTTCTTGTTGCTGCGTTCATCTGTGACCATCTGCTCATGTTCGTGCTGCTGTTTATAATGATGTTTTTCTACTACATTAGGGCTTAGTGTATTACTAGCTGATGTCTCTCTTAGTTAATCCTAGATGTTATTATTGTTTTTCTCTTGCATTTGTTGTTGGATGTAACTGGGACCCTGTGTACATAATCTCGTTTTCAACACATGTACTACATGCGGTGCAAATGACAATAAATTCTCTCTGACTCTGACTCTGACTCTAAACAGCTCATGCACAACCTCTAAAGAGCTCATGCCTCTGCTCAAAATATTTAAACAAAACCTTTAAACAATTTTGTTCTCTTACTAAAATAAATTACATGCCTGGGGCATGTAACACCCCCCCACATAAGAATTTACATGGGAGATGCAGCCATACACCACCATGCTCATCACCCATGTAAATGAAACCAAAAAAATCTTAACATCTATACTCAACACTAACAACAAGCAAAAAAAAACACACAACTAACAGTTGCCTTCAGAATACCTGAAACCCAAAAAGGCGTCGCCGGTCAGGTTGTACATCACAAGGCCTCCTTTTAGCAGCACTCTCACCAACATTCAGTTTAGCGATGTCAGACTGAAGATCAGGGTTTTTTCCAACAACCAGAGGGAAATTGTCCGCCTCTGTGTTATCAGTTCCATCACTTGACAGTAACATCATTGTAGCTGCACCAATACTGTCATCAGGCACCCTGCAGACAAAGCATTGAGAGTTAACACCACAATCACTGTCTACATGTTCAACAAATGGTTCCATCAGGTCAACTCCCACAGACAGCAAACTATCACTTTCTGCTGCTGATTCAGCTAAAGGTTCCACAACGTCCAGCATCACACTCACAACCTCCTGTGAACAGGATGAAAAGGTACACAGAGGAGCAGGATGGACAGTCAGGCTCGGCTCCTCTGCTACAGTGTTCTCTAGGACGTCTCCTGATTCAGAGGAAAACAAAAAACAGTCACTCAGATCAATGTCATCATCATCATCATCATTTTTGCATTGCATGTCCACCAGTGGTGACACCTCTGGAGTGACCAAATCCAAATCCAGTTAAGTCTTTCTCAAGTTTTTTAGTTTGCTCAAGTTTTTCACTTTTCCCTAGTTCAGGCTTTACAAGTTTAGGGTTCTCGAGTTTAGGTTCAAGGTTCTCAGCAACAAAAAAACTAGAGCTAAGTCCCAACTCAGCTTCTCCAGAACTCCACAGTGGGCGAATCCTCACCTCACACAATGGGACATGTTCAACACCTAGCTCTAACTCTCTCTGATAAATCTTATTTTGCAGTTCTAATTTTCGTTGCTTAAATTACATGTTCAACACCTAGCTCTAACTCTCTCTGATAAATCTTATTTTGCAGTTCTAATTTTCGTTGCTTAAATTTAATCTCCATCTCTCTCAGAGCAGTTTGTTGCTCCAACTCTGCTTTCCTCACGACTGCTTCAGACTTAGCTTTTCTGGCATCGAATTCAGCTTTTCTGGCACGCAATTCCATTCGACGTATTTCTAACTCCAATTCCTTTAAACGAATCTCAGCATCGAACCCCATCGTTTCAGAAAAAAACTGTGTTAAACAGCTCACCACCAGAAAGACCTACACTTAGACTACTTTAACGTCCGAGCAACCCCTGAACGTTCAAAAAGAGCCAGCTGACAGCGAACACACAATTCGCACCACAAAGTCAGCTCAAAAATGCAAAAAAACTGCTCCAAAAATAGCACATGAGACGAGCTCCCATTATAATTTCATCAAAAATTAGGGGAGAAAAAAAAAAGCTCATTAGTCAATTAGTCCAATCCCGGACGAGGGCCCATTATATGTTACGGCCCGAGGGCACGTAGCACACAAGGACACCAGACACAGAAAGGATGTTAAAAAAACAGTGTTTATTTTAGGCTCTCTGGAGTCTGTGTCCTAAAAAAAGGATGATTAAAGAAAAATGTTGCACTTCTCAAAAACCAGCTTCTTTAATACAAAAAAAACTCAAAGTCCAGCAGGACACTCACGGCTCTTGGTCTTCTGCACCCAGCAGGTTTCCACATCAGAGGGATTCAGCCTCAGAGGGATTCAGCCTCCTCCTCTCCAAAACACAGCAGCCGGTCACAATGGAAGGTTTCAGCTTCCTTTTCTTCACGGCTCAAACGGCCTCCTCAAGTGGGTTAAACCACAACATCAAACGGCCACCTCAAATGGCTCCAAACGGCTCACAAACGGCCTCCTCAAATGGCTCCAAACAGCTCATCAAACGGCCACCTCAAATGGCTCCAAACGGCTCACAAACGGCCTCCTCAAATGGCTCCAAACAGCTCATCAAACGGCCACCTCAAATGGCTCCAAACGGCTCGTCAAACGGCCTCCTCATGTGGTTTCAACCACATCATCAAACAGCCTCCTATGGCTTCATGGCTCCTCTTCACACTGCTGCTGCTGCTGCTTTTGCTGCTGTTGCTGCTACAGACCTCTGTTCAGCTTCTGCTGCTGCTGCTTCATCATCAGGTCTGCTGCTTCATCATCAGGCCTGATGCTCCTTCATCCCAGACTGCTGCAGCTGCTTGGATCAGCTGCTTATCTGTATCTGGTTCTGGGGCTGCTGGAACCTCAGCTCCTCATGCAGCATGGATCTCCTCCTGCTGCCACTCTCACTTGGAACCCCTCTGCTTGCTTAAAACCCTCTCTGCTGTGTGGCTTTGACCTAATAAAGGGAGAGAGAGAGAGAGCAACTACCTCCACCTACAGCTAATGAGCACCAGCTGCAATCAATTAAGTCTCATACAGCCCCTAAACAGCTCATGCACAACCTCTAAAGAGCTCATGCCTCTGCTCAAAATATTTAAACAAAACCTTTAAACAATTTTGTTCTCTTACTAAAATAAATTACATGCCTGGGGCATGTAACAGCTCTCTACTCTGTGGTAGAGAGAACAGCCTGAGTTACGTCACATGCTGTGACATCCAAACTGTAGTGTTTCACAAACGTGTTTGAAGATGCCCAGTTAGCAGCTGCACATATTTTTGCTACTGGTACACCTCTGAATAAGGCCCAGGAAGTGGCTAGGCCTCGGGTTAAGTGAGCATGTACCCCAGAGGGCACCTGCTGACCTTTGCTACTGTACGCCCTCTTAATGGCCTCAGTCACCCAGTGTGAGAGGCGTTGTTTTGACAGGGCCTTGCCTACAGCAGGAGTAGCAAAACACATAAACAATTGGTTTGTTTTTCGCCAGCTGTTGGTTCGTTCCATGTAGGTGTTGAATTTGTATGTTTTTATTCTTCTGTTCAAACCCCTGAGGTCCAAAATAGGTTGCAAGCCCTGATACCGTTTCGGGACCAGGAAGTAGTTGCTGTAATGACCGTTTTCATCGTGAGCAGGGACCATTCTGATCCAGTGGCGGCTGGTGATTTTTTTTATGGGGGAGCGCCATAAACTGTTTAATTTTTTAAGCATGTGTAGAAGTATGCATAATTATGTTTGTACAGTATATATACTAAGAAAAGATGTATATGCATTGTTAAGTTCATCTTGTACAAAATCTACACAATTCATATCTTTATTAAACTGTATTTTTTTCATAGACCTCTAAATCTAAAGTCACATTTGGAAATAACCAAAAAGGGGTAACTGAATATGGCACAGCAGCGCAATTTCTTTTTTCTTTTATTCCCGTTTCTGTAGCACATTTATTTGCTGCCCAAGCAAAACAGTCTAGTTTAGCCTTTCCACTCTCCCAACATGGCATCAAAATTCTTACTGCTGGATGGTGCTCTTCCTAATGTCCCTGTAAACTTACCCAATAATTCCGCTCATTCTCAATCAGTTCATCTGGACAGTTTCTTTTTAGTAGAAACGTTTCACCCTCACTCCAGAGGGCTTCGTCAGTCAGAGTAGTCCAAAGCAAACTGAAGCTACCCCACCAAGTAAACAACTTAAGTGGACCAACCAGTTTGCTGTAGCCAAGATGGTTTCTGGGGGCTTGTCCCTCGTCGACTCCTCCCAGGCAGGCAGACATGTCCAAAGTGGTTCAAGACAAGAAAGTTCATTCTCAATAGTCCAGGTATCAAATCCGCTCATTCTCAATCAGTTCATCTGGACAGTTTCTTTTTAGTAGAAACGTTTCACCCTCACTCCAGAGGGCTTCGTCAGTCAGAGTAGTCCAACCTGGACTATTGAGAATGAACTTTCTTACCCAATAATTCATAATATTTTGCTTGTACCTTAATTGTAACGGGAGCTCCCCCATTTCCACCTGCACTGCACCTGATGGAGAGGTCTTCATAGCTCCACAGCATAATCTTAAAGCTTGATTCTGAATTACGTCCAATTTATTAAGAGTAGTTTTCGCAGCCTGCCTACACACTATGCATCCATAGTCCATTACGGACCTTATCAGAGCAATATAAATCTTTTTTAAATTGACTTTATCTGCCCCCCAATCTAGTCCTGTTAAACATCTCATCAAATTCACTACTTTTTTACATTTTCCCTCAATATATCATCCTTCTACTAAAAACAACTGTCTTTGTCTTATTTACTGAGAATTTAACTCCCCAGTCATAAGCCCAATTTTCAACAGATTTAATGGCATTTTGCATTTTTTCATACACAAATCTAACGTTTCGTCCTCTTCTCCACAAGGCTCCATCATCCGCAAATAACGATTGCATGATATTCTTATCAAGTCCAGAGAAAACATCATTTACCATGATTGAAAACAGTAAAGGACTTATGATACTGCCCTGTGGAGTTCCATTATCAACTTTATATTTATTTGATCTCGCTACACCTATCTGTACCTGTATGACTCTATCAATAAAAAAAAAAATTGATGTAACTATATGCCCTTTTTTTTTCGGCGGCAAATTCTTCTTTGGCGTTGGCGGCTACTTCCGGTCGGCAAACTAGCATCGAAAATATGAATCGAAAATTGATATTTTGAACGATTCTGGGAAAACCGGACAGTTAGTCCCGGTTCCGAACGATTCTCGATTCTCGATGCCCAACCCTACTGCTGAGGGTGTAGAGCTGGTCCAGTGCTCCACGACCAGGACGAAAACCACACTGCTCCTCCTGAATCCGAGGTTCGACTATCTGATGGACCCTCCGCTCCAGAACCCCTGAATAGACCTTACATGGGAGGCTTAAGTGTGTGATCCCCCTATAGTTGGAACACACTCTACGGTCCCCCTTTTTGAATAGGGGAACCACCACCCCAGTCTGCCAATCCAAGGGAACTGCCCCCGATGTCCACGCGATATTGCAGAGTCGCGTAAGCCAACACAACCCCACAACATCCAGAGCCCTAAGGAACTCAGGGCGAATCTCATCCACCCCTGGAGCCCTGCCACCGCAGAGCTTTTTAACCACCTCGGTGACCTCAGCACCAGAGATTGGAGAGCCCGACCCAAAGTCCCCAGGCTCCGCTTCCTCAGTGGAAGACGTGCCAGTAGGATTGAGGAGGTCTTCGAAGTATTCCGTCCATCGACTCACAACATCCCGAGTTGAGGTCAACAGCACAGAAATGTTGTAGTTAGCAGAAAGGAGCACAAAACAGCTGAAATTAGCTTAAAGTAGCTGAAAAAAATGTTTGAATTTCCACAAGGGAGCTGAAAGAAGCTGAAGCAGAACAAAATGTGAAAGGATCAGTAAAAGGCTGTAAACAGAGCTAAAGATTTGAAGGATGGAAAATGAGCTCAATAAAAAATAAGAAAAAAGCTAAATATTTCAAAAAGTTAAAATTGCACCAATACCAAAAGTCATAGCACCCTTCTCCTGAAAGAGATAAATGTTTTGGTATGTGATTTGTTGAAACAGCACAAACATTGTGGTGCAAAAAAGATGCAGAAAAATGTACAGAAGAAAAATGGACCTCTATAGTGTGCATGCTTCATAAACATTCACACAATTAAGTCTTTTTTATCCCCTGTGGCTGTCTGTTGGTGGTTTTACTTGGCAGCGCTGCAGGTTTCAGAGCTGACAGAGAAACCTCAAGCTTCTCTGTGAAAACAGTCCTGTCTGAACCTTCTCGCATCATCAACATGCTTGCGTGCTGCACTTCTGTATCAGTAAGGATTGTGTCCGAGGTTGTTGGGAGCTGTCGTCCAACTTCGAATGCTTTAAAAGTTCGTCCAAATGATTAAATGGATTTTTCTTTAAGCTTTTACAATAAGATGTTCTGAATTATTATTATTTTTATATAGTTTTTTGCTCTTCTCTTGTGGTTGACTGTTTTTAACTCCTTTCAGTTCGGTTCTTTTATCTGATCATTTTCAGGGCAATTTGTTTTGTTCATTTTTAAATGATCATATGTGGCAGATAAATAAAAAAAAGTCTGTTACTGCTTTCTTACAGACAAGAGTAACTATTTAAAGTTGGTTGCTCACATAACAGAATGTAAAACTGATTCAGAGGAAAACTTTCAAATGATCTTCATCTTCCGTGGGTTTTGTCAGTGTGGGTGATGGCACTTCATCATCAGCTGATGTTTCACCTAAGAATCATACAAGGTCATCGAAAAAGTTTTAAAAAATCCTAAGGGTAAGTCAGCATTGAGCCTGTACACACACAAAAATCAACGTAAACAAACATCGGACTAATTTTGACCACAAGTTGACAGTTAAGCTTGCTATTTATAGTTTATCAAGGCCATTTGTTTTTAAATCATTTCACAACAAGTAATAAACAGTTGATCAGAGCCGTTCTTTAAAAAAAAAAAAAAAGATTTTTAAATGCTGGCCCCAGGGTCAGGGTGGCACTGTGGCTCAGTCGCTTGATCACATCCCAGCTGGGGGCCTTTCTGGTTAGAGTATGTTCTCTCTACGAGACAACCATTCACTCTCTCACTCACACCTAGAGACAATTTAGAGTTACAAGTCAGCCCAACATGCATGTTTTTGGTCTGTTGGAGGAAACTGGAGTACCCGGAGAAAACCCACACATGCACGGAGAGAACATGCAAACTCCACCCAGAAAGACCCCCCGGCCGGGAATTGGACTGGCGACCTTCTCACTGCGAGGCAGCAGCTCTAACTACTGAGCCACCGTGCCACTGTTGTGAACACAGGCAGGCAGAAACACGGAGCAAAAATGAAACGTCAAGCAGCAAAAATAAACAATTTAAAATAAAAATGTTCAAAGTTCACGCTCAATAATTTAAGTAAAAAAAAAAATTCCAAATAAGTTCAGTCAGGTCATCTGGATGGTTTCTTTATTTTGTTGAGACGTGCCGTCCTTCATCCAAAGGACTTCATCAGCACACTCATATAGTGAACCAACCAGTTTGCTGATAACATGGTTTCTGGGGCCCGCCCTCTCCCCCTGTCGACTTCTCTGAGGCAGCCACAGTCAAAGTGGTTCCAAAAAAAATCAAAGATGGATGGCGTGTGTTTGGATTTTACATGGATTATTGAGCATGAACTTTGATGTTTTGAACCACTTTGGCTGTGGCTGCCTCTGAGGAGTCGACAGGGGAGAGGGCGGGCTCCAGAAACCATCAAGTCATCTATGCTCAAACCATAAAAACCATAAAAATATATCAAAGTGCCAGTTCAGTGTTGTAAAGTCAACTTTCTGTGACCCAGTTAAACTTTGAATGATGGTTCTACTGGGCAGTCTGAGCTCTTGAGCTTCAGAGGAATGGGGTTTACTTGTTTTGCCAAAATACAATAATGTCCACAAGGAATGACATTTTTTAACAGTTTTTTTTTATTGTTTTGTCTATGATAAACAATATACTGCAACAAAATCCTTTAACACACTGCTCCTGAACCAGCCCGTGTTTTTAAATGAATGTTTTAATCACTTCTCTGTCTGTTAGCAAAATATTTCATGAACCACTGTCCACTGAACACATTTTAATAAAACTCACAGGAAGTAAGCACTGGATGAACATCTACAACTTTTTACCTTTTGAAGTCAACAACGTTTAAGACAGATGGCTGCCTCAGAACATTGGAACTTATAAAACACAAAAATGGCTCTAACGCGGTCACTTTTACAGATGTTGAGCTAAAACTCAGCATTATCGGAGCTGAGAGTCATTCACGATAGAACGAGTGCAGGTCTCATGGAGGAAAGGCAGCAGGTCCAAGGAAAGCCAGGCCTTTAATTTGTGGACATCCATAAGATCCAGTATTCTCAGAGTAGCTCACAGCATGGAACCTATTTCCAAGATCATTTCTTTACAAAGAGATCACAGAGGATCAGAGAAGTAATAAGAAATCTATCCGCCATAAAACAAGTTGTAATACATTTTAGAAGTCACGTTTATCAATCACTCGAGATGAACAGTTTGTCTGATTCAGATGCGTCTGGACCTCGAGGCAGAGGCATCAAAGTTGTTGCATCCTTCAGAGGTGACCCTCACTGAGAGTCGCTTTGATGATGATGCTGGTCGCTGGAAGTCAGTAACAGAACACACACACAGGTTTGTTTTTCTATCTTTGTGGGGCCATTGCATTGACTTCCATTCACTTTTCATTAATTTCTATAGCCTAACCTTGCCATTTACCCTAAACCTAACCATTACCAATGCATACCTTACCCTAAACTTAAAGCTCCCCTGACATCATCTTTGAACTTTCCATAAAATGGCACAACATATATATATTTTAACATTGAACTATGATCGTTTTTGCTAAAACAATGTTAAATTAATGAAAATTCCTCTCAAAAATAGTTTAAAATTAGCGCCGTTTTTTTTACACGGTAAATCCGGATTTTTCTGGTCACGTGACTGTGACGTCACGTCCAGATGCCTGCTCCAACGCGCATTGAAAAACAATGGCGGAGAATGCAGACGCATCAGACGAATTTAGCAATTTAAAAGTTGATATTTTAGCGATTTGTCTTCAGTTCGTGAAGCAGAAGTTATTTTGAGTGATCAACAAGAAACAGCAGGGTTTTATTTTCTTCCTGCTGCACTGTTTTCATGAGAGGTGTCACGTTCAGGAAGTGAGCAGGTGTCTGAGTTCTGCAGCAGCAACTTTTAGAGGCTGATCGGGATAACTCTTTTACAGAGCACTGAAACGGTAATACATTAATTAATTTATCTAATAATCATTCAACATTAATTTATAGTCTAAAAACATGAGTCCTTTTTAAATTATCTGGTTTATTTTAGAAGTTTATTCAAACATACGTTCTGAAAAACACCATTCATATTTCCACTGTTGTACTTTGCATGTTTACATGTTCACTATATATAAATATATATAAAAACAGTAGTTTATACATCAATCATTACATTTAAAAAGAAATTTATATCAAATACTGTCAAAATAACTGATGTCATAGCTGATCATCAGGGTGTGTGTGTGTTTGTTTTGTGATCAGGCAGTCATATATTAACATTTATGTAAATGTATTATATATATATATATAACAAAGCCACATTTTTCTGTTTAAGGTGTTGGATGATGTGATCAAAACTCCCTACACGTCACCTTGTTCAACTCTTCTTGCCCATGGAGAACAAAAGCATCGCAGGAACGCAGATGGAGAACCCTGCTGTTAAAGTGGATAAAAGCTAAATCAAACTATGACAATAAACTTTTTGTGATGCATTTTTTCAGTGTGTCTGTTTTAAAGGTTACAAACTAAGGAATGTCTTATGGTGACATGTTTATAAAAAAATAAAAAGCCAGCTTCCTTTTGACTTCTTCAGTTGTTATTAAAATGGGTAAAGGTTTATATTTGTATGAAATATTATTTAAGCTGCAGATTGTGCCAAAATTAATGCTTTTATATTTTTGACTAGTTTTTATTTGTGTATTTTTATCCATCAACAATTAAGCATTCTATATTCTTTATTGTAAATTTACATTTATTTACAACAAAAACAAGTTTAGATGCATCTTCATCCATCCATTTGTTGTCATCCGTCCTGTTTGGTCCAAAATATGCAGCTGAGACGTCTGGAATGGAGACCTGTCCTGGGTGTCTCTGTGATGGAATGGAGACCTGTTGTCCTGGGTGTGTCTGTGATGGACTGGAGATCTGTCCGGAGGGGTCCCCTGCCTTCACCCAGAAAAACAGAAAAATGTGGCTTTGTAATATATATATACTGTATACT
>JBBPBX010022044.1:13696-41797 GCA_038048925.1 Garcialebias charrua
AGCCGTACCGGCTGACACTAACATCTTATCAGGACTATGGTAATATCTGCAAGGGTTTCATGGACAAGTCTCACCATCTTGTTTTCAAATGCATACATGTATGTAATGTGTCTATAAATGTGTTTGCTGGTAGAGTTTTTTTCAATGTCTTAAATAAAAAGATATTTTTTTGTAATACCACTATGCTTTCCTCATGGTCTTTCCCCTTTTCTATCTAAAGAATAAGAGGCCGTGCCCCTAGGAGCTGCAGCCATGTGCACTCCACCCATCTTTCAGACGACTGTACAGAATATAATCTTGCTGTACTTTGATGCAATGATAATAAAGTTTATTCTGATTCTGGTTCTGATTCAGAAATACTGAATGGGGATTATGTTTAACACTACTTATAAGTACTGAAAAGTCAAAACACTAACAAGCCTCTGGAGAAAGGGACATGAAATTTGCATGTGAGTTCTGGTCACAATGATTTAAAAGCTTGAAACTTTACACAATATAACTTGAGAAAGCTCCTTGTATGGAAAAAAAACTGTACAATAAAAATTTGCAATAAAAGAAGAAATGTTTAGGTTTATAACGTTCTTGGTGACAGATTCTACAAAGTTTAGAATTAATACCTTACCATTTCCACTCATAGATCCAACACTTTTATTGTATAATGTTCTGTTCAACTTCCTTTGGCTGTCTGTTATGTTGTAATCAAACCAGCCTGTGTTGTCTTTATTTGTGCCGGACATTTGATGATGTTGAGAATTTTTTTAAATGGGAAAAATCAGCCAAACACATTGGCCAACAGCTCAATCGGTTCACTCTAAGGTTAGAACTCAGGTTTGAGGTAAACACTTTAAAAGTGTGGCTCGTGTCCCATCAGCAGCCAGTGTTTTATTAGGTTTATAAAAAGGGAGATCGGGTTGTTGTTTTGTTTACGAGAGGATGGCATCCCCCCCTCAAATGGCCATATGCTCATCATTACCCGACAAAATGGACGTTTATTTTTACATATGGTGTCATATTAGCAAGCCAGGAAAGATCAAGGGTTTTGTGGCTTTGCTGTTTATTATATCAGTATGTTATTCAGTCCACATTTCCGAAACCTCTTTATTTAGGAAGTTGTCTGTTTTTCCAAAGCATTATGCACAGGCCTCATCTATAGGGAATGAGGTCTGCCATCATGGGCAAGTGGCACGAATGAATCCAACAAAATAAACTCCCAAATGAGTCTGGAGGTAAGAGTTTTAGCCAGACACGTGGCATAAATCAGTATGTCAAGCTTGCTTCCAGGCCTGTTTTCTGTAGCTTAAAGTCTTCCGCCACCCACTCCTGCTACACATCCAAATATCCAACACCTGCTGTCTTGTTTTTGAAGATTCGACTGGAGATGATTTATTCTGTTTACTTTTTGCCAACGTAAAACAGTGTGACCATAATCATCCACTCACTTCATTTCAATAAAACACACGGGGCGTCGGAAGTTATTTTCTATATATGATGTCTCCCTCTAATGCATATATAATTCAGCCTGCCCCGGAGTGTCGTATCTGCCCGTGCATTATGCCGCCGCAAATGAATGATTGACACCCACCCACTCCAGAAGCCCACTTATTTTTCAACGCTTTAAGAGGCATCTCGTCACTACAAAACAAAAGCAGTACATGCCTCAGCGGGTTTACAAAGAACTTGCAGCCGCTTTGAAATATGAGCCCAAATAAATCATTTGTTTAATTAATTAAGCAAATTAGGCAAATCCAGGGATGCCTTGGCGGATCAAGTCGGTGTCCTGGCACCGAAAGATTAATTAGGTGGATCGGGTATGGGGAAAGTGAGAGTGACGTTAAAATTTAGGCATGCACAACTCACCCGACACATTTGTGTAAATAATTCAATGTTAGCATGGCAGGCTGTTCGTAAGATGCATGATGACCTCTAAAGGACTGCAGATGTTATGATGGCCCTTAACATTTTTGTTATTCTTTACCTGAATATTGTTTTATAGGCTGATATAAACACATTGACGCTGATGTAAACCAACCAAATTTGCACATCTGCCTTTCTGCACACACCTCACTTCCTCCTCCTCAACTGGATGATATCTGCTTCCAGGCTTGATGTATTCACTCGTATCTGAACATGAAAAATGCACGTCAGACTTTCATGTCTTTTGGACCGTTTCTTGAGCCATCATCCATTACAGCGGCTGCATCTCCAATTCCGAGGGGCGGTATTAAGCAAAATGAATATAAAATCCTTCCCGCGGCGTTCTTTTTTTGTGTGCACAGAAACACATGATTAATGTGCTGCTCAGGCATGTCCGGAGTGTTCCGAGGCGTTGCTTTTGCATTGTTTTTCCCTGTAACCAAAACAAAGATGGCGACGCATTTTACTTATTTTTCGGCTCAGTGGCAACATCTGTGATGGAACTTTTTATTAATCTTGTAAGGCGTTGTAACTACGCTTACACACACAAGCAGAAACACACAAAGAGAAAAGATGACTCGACCCGCATACAGACACATTAAGGTGCATTAATTAAAAAAAAAATTATTGTAAAATGTCTCCAGAAACACATCTTGTTTTGTGAATGTGTTCGTATTTTCTGAGTGTGCTGACTTAAAATTTTGAAATTAGTAATAATGTTCAATAGTCTGTATGTGTGCGTCATTTACTACATACAAGTTGCAATTAGTGGAGATGCACTGGTCTTCTTGGCTCATGATTTTTGTTCAATTTTGACCAATTTCCACGTTTAGATTTCTCTAAGGACTATTATTACTATTATACTATTTTACTATTTTACTATTTTATGCTTATGTTTATTAAATGTTTTAGTGTTTAGTGTTTAGATGGTTACTGTTGCACCGAGGGACTGAGAGAGAAACGCAATTTCGGTCCTGTGTATGTCCTGTACATATTGCAGTTCTGACAATAAAGTTGACTTTGACTTTTGACTTTGACTTATTACTGCATACAACTAAATATGTGTATACATTTTAATGTATGGTTGAAATAAATGTTTACCAAGATAAAAAGATGACCTTAATATTCCTTGACGGAATGCCATTGTTCAAACTAAAACATGCAATAATGGTTACCAGCCAATCGATTAGAGCATCCGTGATGGTTAGTAGATGTTAAAGATGGTGTGTAAGCTAGTTTGTGTCTAACACCCATTACAGATGCCACATACATTGAAAAAATGGTAGTATAGAACTAAAGTAGGCCATCCCCTCCAGACTACCCATTGTCAACACATTTCTGACATAATCACACACAATGTCATTGTGGTGAAAATTGTCACTTAAGCTAGATTCATACTCGACGCGTCGCGCAGCGCGCGAGGGTGCGCGCTCCAAAAGTGACGCAATTTCACAGTCCCCGCCCCTGCGCGTTGGCCCCGCGCGTGGGATTAGCGCGTGTCGTGCACCTCTGAATTTTTGAAACTCCGCAAGCCTATGCGCGCGCCGTGGGCGCTACGATTTGATTGACAGGTCCCAACCCGACAGCCTTCACCCTCTTCACGCCGGAGCCTGCAGCTGTTTGCGCCGCTGTGGTCGTGGAGACGGCGTCGCGACGCATGGAGGAATGTTTTGTGACACAAAATGTATTAAATTCTCCTTCATTCCTGATCTGGAGTCGGACTTTTCTTTTGTTTTTTCGCCAAAAGTCACGTGATCGCTTTCTCCTCCGCTGACTCCATGCATTAAAACCGCAAATAAAGACAACAGTTCAGCACGCGAGCGGAAAGCTATTTGTTTTTGTTGTGTGATTTCAAACAGTTCTTCTTCTACGGTAGATTTCTTCTTCTACACCTTTCTTGCAACATATGCACAGGTTTTAGAGGGTACTGCCTCCTGCTGGTCCGTAAAAGAACAGCACTTTGCCATGCGCCGCCGTGCGTCAACCATAAACACAGTGGCGAAACTGTGAACGCATTTCGCCGCACGGCTGAGTGCACGCGCGGCGCGCGCGCTCCAACCTGCGGACCAAAGCGCAAGTATAACTCAGCCTTAAAGCTTCCACAGCTGCAGAGAACTTCCCCACAAACATCTGGTCATATCTGCTTATAGCGTTATGGTTGGGTTGGGTGTCAATTCACTCTTCCTAATAAAGATGCCACGTTATTTACAATGTGACAACCACTTAATCTCTTAGAAAATGCTCAGTTGTGGTTTCTTTAGGGCATTCGTTCCATCTCAGAAAACCACAGGAACTCAAATGGTTTGTCAGTTTGATGTCATCAGTCTGTATGGAATAAATGGATGGATGATTAAGGGCACAGAATGACTGAATTATGGGACCGTAACATTGTTTATCATGTTTCAGTGGATTTATGATGAATCACTTATGCAGTTGCACATTCTCCAAATGGATCAAACGGCTGTTTAGACTGTCCAAACCACAACCTTTAGACATGACTGAAATCAGCTAAAACATCAATAGTCTGAAAGGTAAAAAGATGCTTGGAAATCCCAATAAAAAAATAATGTGATATTTTATTTTATGGGCACAAACGTGCAAAAATCCCATTAAGTAAACAGGTTGTCCAAATTTAAGGTGTTTCAGCCACTTTTCTCAGGCACTAAGGCACTTTCTTATGAGGTTGGTTTATCGTACAGTGGTTAGCAGTTTTCCAGACAACTTTACATTGATATACTGTACGTTTCTTAATCAGAAATTCTTGATATTATTTGGGGCTTCATGTCTGTGTCCCTGTGATGGACTGGAGACCTGTCCAGAGTGTAACCCACCTCTCACCAAGTGACTGCTGGCAAAAAGGGAACCAGCGACTCAGAAAGGAGAAGCAGGCAAAGAAAATGGATGGATGGATGGATGGGCGTATGGTTTTATTTGTCTCCAACAGTCCAAGTAAAGGATGGACTTTCTTGTTCAACACGTACTGTATGTACAGTGTGTCCTAAATTACCAAGAAAAAAAGAAGACAATTGAGGTCAAAGTTCTTATTCTAAATATGAATAAATTGAATAGGACATAAATTCTCTTCAAATAATCCCCCAAATTTCCTTTTTTTTAAGTATTTATTGATTACTGTTATTGAGGAAGATTGCTGAATATACCTGAGATAAAGCATTGACCAAAGTGAGATTTTGATGGAATGAATGCCCAGACCAAAATTACCACAATTTTGTAATTTTGTGGAAATAAAGCAACAATTTTTTTTTTATTGTAATAATTTTAAAAGGAATAACAAACTAACTAATGTAAGTAAAAAATGAAGTGCTACAACTACTAGTCTTCAAAAATAGTATCAAAGTTTATTTTAATATTTATTACTATAGATATTTTCTAGTTGTTCGTCTGTTGTTATTATTATTATTATCAATTATTATTATTATATTATTATTATTATTGTTGTTGTTGTTGTTGTTGTTGTTGTTGTTGTTGTTGTTGTTGTTGTTGTTGTCAATAATATTGAATGGTAAATGTGCTGTACTTATATAGTACCTTTCTGTCTAATCAAGATATTCAAAGTGCTTTACACTACAACCATTGCCATCATTGGTTACCCATCCACACACACAATCCTGTAGCGTTCTACTACATCTCTACAAAGGTTCTTTTTCTTCTTTTGGCTTTCCTTCCTCAGGGGTCGCCACAGTGAGTCATCCTCCTCCATCTCGCTCTGTCTTCTGCATTCTCTGTCCTCACTCCAACTACTTCCATGTCCTCTCTAACTGCATCCATATATCTCCTCTTTGGCCTTCCTCTTTGTCTTTTTCCTGGCAGCTGCATTTCTCACACCCTTCTACCAATATACTACAAATATCCCTTCTACCAATATCCCTCCACAGCACTGAGACTGCCCTACTGAAGGTTTTTAACGACATCTTTCTATCCACAGATACTGGTGACTCTGTGCTGCTTGTCCTATTGGACCTCACATCCGCTTTCGACACCATCGACCATGAGATCCTCATTGCTAGGTTGGAGCAGTGGGTGGGCATCTCAGGATCAGCCCTAAACTGGTTCAGATCCTACCTCTCTGACAGGTCTTTTTGTGTGTCCATCAATGATTTTACTTCTGCAGTGGCGGCTCTTAAATGGGGGGTTCCGCAGGGGTCCATCCTGGGTCCTCTCTCGTTATAATAATAATAATAATGAATTCAATTTATAACGCACTTTTCATTAATGAAAATCTCAAAGTGCTACACGGTGCAACAGAAATTAAATGTCAATAAAACAAGTAATAAAACAAGTAAAATCAATAACAGTATCAACTAAGAACAAAAGTAGAATCATGAGGAGGTAGAGTATGCTCGGTTGAAAAGAAAGGTCTTCAAGCCGCTCTTAAAGTCAACCACAGACTGTGGGACCCTCAGACAGTCAGGAAGAGAGTTCCACAGGCGGGGGGCAGCCACACTGAAAGCCCGGTCTCCCATGGTCCTTAATTTGGTTCTCGGAATGTGAAGGAGATTACTGTTCTGTGACCGCAGCGACCGGGTGGATGAGTGTGGAATAAGAATATCCTTCAGATAATCTGGTGAAGCTCCATGTAAGCATTGATGTGTAATGAGAGCAGTTTTGTACTGAATTCTGTAGGCGACAGGAAGCCAATGAAGGTTATGAAGAATGGGCGTAATATGTTCAAATTTACGAACTCGCAACAAGATCCTTGCAGCACTGTTTTGAATATATTGAAGTTTCTGAAGGTTTTTGCCAGGGATTCCAATAAACAGGGAGTTGCAGTAGTCGAGCCTGGAGGAGACAAAAGCATGGACGAGCTTCTCAGCATCGGAAAAAGTTAGGGATGGGCGAAGTCTAGAGATGTTTCGAAGATGGAAGAAGCAAGTTTTAAACAGAAGCTTAATGTGATTTTCAAATGTAAGATTGGAGTCCATTTTTATTCCAAGATTAGTAACAGAGGTGGAGAGGGGGATGTCTTGTCCAGAAAAGGAAAGTGTTGTTATAGTAGATGTCTGTACCTGGTGAGGGGTGCCAATCAGTATGGCCTCGGTCTTGGAGCAGTTTAATTGAAGAAAGTTCTGATTCATCCATGCCCTAATTGCCTCCAGGCAGGCAGAGAGGGCAGTGAGTGAAGATGGAGATGACAAGGTGGAAGATGAGGATGCTCCAGTCCTGATGTAAAGCTGTGTATCGTCGGCATAACAGTGAAAAGAAATGTTGAACTGATTAATAATTTGACCTAAAGGCAGCATGTAAAGGGAAAACAACAGGGGCCCCAGAACCGACCCCTGAGGGACACCACAGGAGACAGAGACTGTCTGGGACGTGGCGTTGCCAAGACTAACACATTCCAGCCTATTGGAGAGGAAAGATTTAAACCAGTCCAGGACGGTGTCACAGAGACCGACCTCCACATGAAGACGGTGGAGGAGGATACTATGGTCCACAGTGTCGAAGGCTGCAGTGAGGTCAAGGAGGACAAGGATGGAGGGAGAGCCAGTGTCAGCAGCCAAGAGGACATCATTAGTAACTCTCAGCAGTGCAGTCTCAGTACTGTGAGCTGCCCTGAATCCAGACTGGAACTTCTCATACAGAGAGTGTTGTTGTAAGTGATCCTGCAGCTGAGCAGCAACTGCTTTTTCCAGCACTTTAGACAGAAAAGGGAGGTGTGAAATTGGGCGGTAATTAGAAAAAATGTCGGGATCCAAATTAGATTTTTTCAGAAGAGGCCTAATGATGGCAGTTTTTAGAGGCAGTGGAACATGACCAGATTGAAGAGACTGATTTATTATTTGAGTGATAAGTGGGCCTATTGCAGAATGATTGGATTTTATGAGAGACGAGGGGAAAGGATCCAGGGCGCAGGATGAAGGCTTCATTTTCTTGATGATGGCCTCCACCTCACTCTGAACAACTTCGTCAAAGCTGTTAAGGGTCCCAGAATGCAGACGGGTAGATGGCACACTGAGAACAGGGAGGTTGTGGAGCTGAGATCTGATAGTGTCAATTTTGGTTTTAAAAGATGAAAGAAACAGCTCGCATTTTTGAGCAGAGTCCTCAAGAGTTTGTTTAATGGGATTAAGCAGACGAGTTATTGTGGAGAAGAGCTGTTTAGAGTTTCCAGGGCAGGTGTTGATGATGTTAGAATAATATTTGGAGCGTGCTTCTTTAAGAGAATAGGCGTACGCTTTCTGATGTTCTTTGTACGCCTGCTTATGTACCGAGAGACCAGATGATTTTAGACGTCTCTCGATAGCACGGCCAGTTGCCTTCATCTTGCGCAGCTCATCAGTGTACCAAGGGGCTGAACGGGAGAAAGACACCAGTCTTGTTTTCAAGGGAGCATGTAGGTCCAGGAGCTCCCGAAGAGATTGGTTGTAGTAATCCACAGAGTCATCTGCAGATGAATGATTGACAGCGGTCATGGTGTGAAGATCAGCAGACAGAACATCAAGGGAAATGTTTTTAAGGTCACGGAACTGGATGGGTCGTTTTGGGTTTGAAGCAGGCGAAGATGAAGGCACTTCCAGGGAGATGACCCTGTGGTCTGAGACACCCAGGTCATATACAGATAAATTATTGATGAGTACAGTGTCAGTAATCACCAAATCCAGAGTATGCCCCCTGCTGTGCGTAGGGGCGTCAACATGTTGAGTGAGATTAAGAGAGTCCAAAAGAGACTTAAAATCCGTTGCCAGAGGTGAAGAGGAATTGTCCACGTGGATATTCAAGTCGCCAAGAAAAATAGTCTTCACAGGGGAGGTGCAGAAATAAGTGAAGAGGTCATGTATCTCTGAGTTAAATGAAACATGCGGTTTGGGAGGTCTATAAATTAATATAACATTCATCAGGAGTGGGGCTTTGAAGCTGAAAGCCAGACATTCAAAAGAAGAAAAATCCTGAGAAACCAGATGCGACAGCCCTAAACTACTGCGGTAGATTACAGCCAGACCACCACCGCGGCCAGTGCTGCGGGCTCTCTGCAGATAGCTGTATCCAGATGGACAAGCTTCATTTAAAGAACTGTACACATCCGGTCTATGCCAAGTTTCTGTGAGGCACATGAGGTCCAAATTCTTGTTCTCCTTATACCTGCTGCCACTCGGTGCTATTTTCCGGAAACACAATATACCTTTCCACTTCTACGCTGATGACTGTCAAATCTACTTCCCCCTAAGACAAAATGGTACAGGCTCTATTCAACCTCTGCTCGACTGCCTGGCTGACATCAGGGACTGGATGGCTTTAAATTTCTTAAGCTTCAATGATAAGAAGTCTGAAGCCATATTGTTCCTTCCCAATGACACAACCTCAAACCACTGCATTGACCTGTCTGCTCTACCCCTATCCGAAAAACAAAAAGTCAAAAATCTGGGAGTGATAATGGATCCTTCCATGAAACTCAACAGTCATGTAAACATGATCGTCAAATCCTGTTTTTTCCAGCTGAGACGTCTGTCTAAGCTGAAGCCCATATTATCCAAAAAGCACCTGGAGACAGTGATTCACGCATTCATTACATCTAGGCTTGATTACTGCAATTCACTTCTGTTTGGCGTCAGTCAAGCCACCATTGCACGATTACAACTGGTTCAGAACGCAGCTGCCCGATTTTTAACCAGCACACGCAAAAGAGAGCACATTACACCAGTCTTGGCCTCCCTTCACTGGCTACCGGTTCATCTTCGAATCCAATTCAAAATTCTCATGTATGTCTACAAATCGCTGAACAGTCTCGCCCCCGCCTATCTCTCGGATCTGATACACCCATATGTCCCTCCACGTGCTTTGAGGTCAGAGGATCAGGTACTCTTAATAGTTCCAGAAACTCGCCTTAAGCGCAGGGGTGACAGGGCGTTCTCTGTAGCAGGCCCAAGACTCTGGAACGAGTTACCGCTGCTCATCAAACAGGCCCCCTCCCTCTCAGTTTTCAAATCCCGGTTAAAAACTCACTACTACTCCATCGCTTTCAATGCCAGCTGATTTGTATTGGATCGTTTGATTTATGATCTGCAATGTTTTTATGTTTTTCGTGTTGTACTTCATTGTCTGTGTTGCCTGTTGCGTGTTTGTTTGTCCAGCACTTTGGTGTGGACTTGTTCCTGTTTAAAGTGCTTTATAAATAAAATGGTATGGTATGGTATGGTAATATACCCACTGTCCCTCCTCTGGACATGTCCAAACCATCTCAGTATGGCCTCTCTAACTTTATCTCCCAGTTGTTCAACCGGTGCTGTACCTCTGATGATCTCATTACTAATCGTTTACTGTACATCCTTGTCACACCAATTTATCACAAATCACTCCTGAAACTTGTATCCATCCTTTCCATCCTGCCTGGACTCTCTTTTTCATCTATTTACCACATTCCCCACGTTTCTGGACAGTGGACCCAAAATACTTGAAGCCCTGCACCTTTGTGACCTTTGCTCCTTGTAGCCTCACTGTTCCACCGGCTTCCTCTCATCCACACACATGTACTCTGTATTACTACGGCTGACTTTCATTCCTCTTATTTCAAGTGCATACCTCCACCGCTCCAAGTTCTCTTCCACCTATTCCCTGTTCTCACTACAGATCACAACAATATCATCTGAAAACATCATAGTCCACAGGGATTCCTGCTTGACCTCATCTATTAGTCGGTCCATCACCAAAGCAAACAAAAAGGGGTTCAGAGCCGATCCTTGATGCAATGCCACCTCCACCTTGAAACTATGTCACTCCCACAGCACATCTCACCACTGTCCTGCTGTCCTCATACGTGTCCTGTACCAGTCTAACATACTTCTCTGCCACTCCAGATTTCCTTATGCAATACCATACCTCCTCCCTTAGGACCCTGTAATATGTTTTTTCTAAATCCACAAAGACACTGGAGTTCTTTCTTACCCTCTCTCTACATCTCTACAAAGCTAATCTGAACAAAACCTTCTATAAAGACATCAATGCTTTTTATATCACATTCATATACTTTGTACCAGTGGAACATACATCAGGGGCAAGGAAGGGTTCAGTGTCTTGCCCAGAGATATTTCAACATGTGACTGCTGTTGGAATTGAACCACCACCTCACCCATCGGAGGACAACTGCTCGAAGCACTTAATCACGGCTGCCCATTAGTATTATTATGTTAAAGGACATGACCCACCATGTTTTCAAATTGCATCGCCATTAATATTTAGTAGTTAATTAAATAATGAAACAGGAGCGTTTATTTATATTGTAGAGAAATAACGCTAAATGTGTTATTTCATGTTTTTTAGCAGTTTTTAGCAGCAGCTCCGGGAAAATCTGCCCCTCTCCATATATGGGCATTGACGTCACTGAAGTATCCGCCTTGAATGCATGCGGAGTTATAACAAGCATGCATCAACGTAGCTTCATTATTGCAGCGGTGTTATATTTTATTAAAAAGTTCTAAAAATAAATAAAAACAGAGCGCTGGTCCAGCTGTACCCACAACTGCACCAGGAAATATTTAGAGATCGCGCATCCACGTAGGACACTAGTTCAATTCGCTCGCTCGCGACAAATTCATTAATTTCCTCATGAAACCAGCTCAGCTTTTTATTCTCTCCCCGTGACCTGTCAATCAATTCAGTGACAGGTCGGGAGTAGAGAATAAAAAGGCAGCCGACAGCTTTAACCGCAGCGGTGTTATATCTTATTAAAAAGTTCTAAAAAATAAATAAAAACAGAGCGCTGGTCTAGCTGTACCCACAACTGCACCAGGAAATATTTAGAGGTCGCGCATCCACGTAGGACACTAGTTTAATTCGCTCGCTCGCGACAAATTCATTAATTTCCTCATGAAGCCGGCTCGTCTTTTTACCCCTTTCATAAGTCAAACCCGCGCTATTCCCGCACAGACCAGTCCGGCTTTAATCCTCCTCGGGTCATTCATAAGACAACAGGTGAATGCGGGTAGGTCCCGCTCAAATAAACTTGTTCAGAAATGAAGCCGCAACGCGTCTCCAAAAGAGGCGTGGAGCTGAGCTGAACTGGACCGCGACGTATTTATTGTGGGACAGACGTCAGACGTGTACAAGTTGTCATGTCATTTTTAATATTTCCTCAGTAATAAATGTACAGCTGGCCAGCGCGCGCACAGACAGCACCACCTCCGTTGCTCAGAGAGAGGACAAAAAAAAGCTAAAATAACTTTTACAAGTAGTCGTGTCGTGTCATTTTTAATATTTCCTCAGTAATAAATGTACAGCTGGCTGCAGTGATCAGCGCGCGTAGAGATAGCACCACCTCCGATGCTCAGAGAGAGGGAAAAAAAGCTAAACTAACTTTTACAAGTAGTCGTGTCATGTTATTTTTAATATTTCCTCAGTAATAAAGTACAGCTGGCCAGCGTGCACGCACAGACAGCACCACCACCTCCGTTGCTCAGAGAGAGAGAGAAAAAAAAGCGAAACATTTTTAATATTCCCTTGTTAATAAATCTGCCTGTTGATTAATCCTGTGGTTGCACACTGATGTCTATCATATTCTGAGCGCGGATCCGCGGCTCTCACTCTCATAAGCCTCCATCGCGAACTCACTCCTGCCTTCTGAGTGGAGCCTGTATTTACGTCACTCCGGACTTCTGCAATCTTCGGCCGGGTTTCCGGATGTTTGCGGGACTACGTTGTTTTTTTGTTTGTTGTTTTTTATACTCGCCTCGCCCAAATGCAAAAATTAAAATAGACATCATATTCTACTACAGTAATTGTCCAATATGGTGAATTGTTACCGTCACGGTGGGTGTTGTCCTTTAATTTTGTTGTTTAGGAACAAATTCACACAAGAAATGTCGGAGCAAAAGTAAATATTTTAAAGTTGTACTCTTTTCAATTGCATGTGTGTGGTGGGGGGAGTCTATTTTTCTGTCAGCAAAATATCTCAGGAACCCCTGGCTGGATTAAACTGTCAGACATTAATCATTGGATGTGCTGTACTATTCATCTACAGCAAATCAACTTGCAGAATCAACCCAGTTCAAGATGTCTGCCACATCTAAGCAACCATAGCAAACAAAAATGGATATAACTAGGCCAACTTTACAGATATTAACGTAAAATTCATTGTGTTTACAGCTGTGAATCATCTCGAACAGAAACTTAGAGTGCTATACATTGTGCTACATTATTGGTGAAAACTTTAGCATTAACTCTTGGGATCAAACCAGTTTGTCTGTTAGTGAAATGCTTAAGAACCACTGGACTGAGTTTACGAAATTTTACAGAAAGTAATACTGTAATTGGATGGACATCTAAAACTGATTAACTTTTGTAATACAATTAATTGAAGATGTGAGCAAGAGAGTGAATGGTTGTTTGTCTCGTTTGTCTCGTTGTGGCCCTGTGATAGACTGGAGACCTGTCCTGGGTGTACCCCGCCTTTTGCACAGTGACTGCTGGATATGGGCAACAGTGACCCCCATGACCCAAAAAGGATGAAGAAGGTAAAAGTAATGGATGGATAGATGGATGGATAACTGTACATCTAATCAATGGTAGCCAACTCAAAAATGGCTGTATTTCATGTGCTGACAGATCATGACAAATCTCACAATGTCAGTTACAGAGTTGATCAGAACAGTTGCAACTCCATGTACGATCTTTGTTTAAAACTGTGGCAAAATAGGTGGCAGACGATGCGTATTCCTTCAAGGATTGCTGAACCTGTCATTTTATTCAGAAACTAATTTTAATTTACAGTTGCATGTGCCCCAGTCCATCATGGGTCTTATAGGCTCTAGAATCTGGCAATAACCGTGTTTCCATCTATTTTCATTTCGAATTTTGAGCTAATTTTTGAAATCTCGCAAAAATGTAAATACAAATTAATGCGTATCAGAAGTGTTTCCATTAACTGGCATGAAGCGCATCATTACGTCAGACGTTAGCGTCATTACGTCAGACGTCAGCGTTACGCATGTCTACAGTAAACAGGAAGTAGCGGTTGAAAACAGAACCCGACCACACATCTCGTCAAAATGGAGAGAATATTTCAGGTATGTGTTGCTATCGGGCAAGTTGTATTTATTCTGTCATGCCAACTAGTTTTAGCGATGTTACATGTTGTCCGGAGCGGAAACAGCTGATCAGTCACATGACGTGAATGTTCGCTACGGCAGAACTGAGTCGGCAAATCTGTTTCCATCTGTCGTTTTGCGCATCAGCTCTGTTTCGAAACCCCCAAAAACCACCTCAAGCGAGCGTATCAACTTTTGAGCGAATTAGAGGAAGTTAACTCGAATTTTGCCGTTTCCATTAAGCTTTTCTGATGCGATGCTTCAAAATGCGCATCTAGAAATCTTGATGGAAACACGGCTATAATCTCAATTTTTACTCAAATGCAGTTTCTAAACGATTGATGACAAAGTGCTGACTTGACCCGTTTCTATTAGAGGCATTAAAGAAAAACTAGTGATGCTAGAGAATTGTACTATCATTAGCAGGGGATGGTGAACCCAGTCGCCACTGGAATCAAGAGGTATTGCTTCCTAAAAATAAAATAAAATGAAATTCAATTAGCCTGAAATCTCCCATTAATGGTTTTAGCCATACCAAATTAAAACATTTTATGGGCCATTGCCCCACTCCCGACACTCCCAACATCTAAACCATGGCCTCGTACAAACTCCAAAACACTCACACCAACACTTCTTTTAATCAGGATTTAAATGACTTAATTTGCTTCTCCCTGAAACAATCCAGAGGAACATAAAGAGAAAGCTTCTCATAGACAAGGGTTAATTCATGTAACAAATTTTACAAACCAATCTCCAGGTTTTAATGCATGGATTGATGTATTAATTGTCATAATACTGATGAGGTATGCAACAAAGTCAAAGAAGTAGTGGTAAAACCTCTGAAGTAATTTCAAATGAATGTGTAAAAGGCAGAGTCAGGAGAAAAAAAATGGGAGTGAAAAAAGACAGCAAAGGAAGTGCAAAAAAAAACTTAAAAAAAAACTAAGTCCTGCTAATTATTGAGGGAAAGGCAGTGAAAACAAGATGAAGTCAGAAGCTTTCATCGCACTTAGCTGACAGAAAAGGATGATTCTGACATGGCTTCAAACCATGCCAATGACAAAAAATAATAATTAAAGCCCACATGTGCACATTTCACGACAAACACTTGGTTTAATGAGCCACACTCACCCAGAGCGGCTGGTGCAAAGAGGCTGGCGAGGACTAGCAGGCGTGCGGTCCACATGGCCTCCTTCTCTCACCGCCCGCTGCTCAGAGTCCCAGATGAGCTCAGAGCGAAGTCTTTGGCTGTCGTGAGCCCCGATCGGTTGCTTCCTTACTGTCCTTTCCACCGCGCCGTTCTTTCCCCAACAGGCTAAAACGTCTCGTTGCTCTGATTCCAGATGCTTTTCCAAAATCTGTCATAAAAACAACAACATCAAAACACGTTAGCTTTCGTTTCCCAGAACAATAGGAGTCTTGCCTCTTCCAGTAAGGAACACAGCAGATGGATGCGCTGTGGCTTTATCATCGTGGTCCTTGTGTCAATGTGGGTTTTGAGTTGCCGTCAAGTGGCACAGTGCAAGTTGCTCAATCTCCAGTCAGCCTGAGCTCATACCGGGTGTGATCAAGCAAACAAGAAGATGGTGTGAAGCACCAAATGTATTTTTGGGTAGAGTGTTGTTGTTGTTTGCTCATCAGAGTGTTAACTCCCCCACCTTACCAACAAATCACTCCCACAGAGAAACAAGGGGGGAGCAATGAAGCACACAGTGCTCAGGGCTCAGGAGGACGACCATGCACGTGTGCGGACTGTATATTGTGCAAATGTGCTCAACACTTGTGTGTACTCCTACAAGGTCTGACGGTAATTGACAAAAGTTTAGATTTGCTTTCTTTTTCCTGTGGGCTGTGGCCACAACTGCCACTTTCAGTGTTTTGTTCATTCATTCATTCATTGTAATCTATTAATCCCCAATGGGGAAATTATTTCTCTGCATTTTCCCATTGCACATGTGAGCAAACACATGTGAAGCAGAGGGCTGCCATCTAAGATGCCCGGGGAGCAGCTGGGGAGGTTAAGGGCCTTGCTCATGGGCCCAGAGTGGGACAAATGAGGGAGGAGCATCGGTCTGGGGAGTTGAACCGGGGAGTTGATCGTCGACCCTCCGATCACAGGCCCACCCTCTCTAACCTCTGCGCCACAACTTCCCCACTTTGCACCTATGAATATTTTTTGTAAATAAATCTGCTTTCAAGTTTGAACATTTTAACAAACAAAAACCATTTCCTTTGAAATTTTGATTTAAAAAGATCATTCAGATCTTTTGAAGCAGTCAAAGATCATGTAAAATGAGTACCGTATTCTCCGGCCTATAAGTCGCACCTTTTTTGCCTACATTTCCAAGCCCTGCGACTTATAGGCCGGTGCGACTTATACGTGGATTTTTTGGGTTTTTTCAGTTTGGTCAAAAAATTGTCACTTAAATTAACGGTTTTTAACTGTCAAAGTGCATTTATCAAGAAAAGTTCAACTGAGACACACTTTTACTGTAATGTCAGCTAACAAAAATATATTTTTAATGTGTTTATCTTTAAAGATCAAAGAGATGCAGGTCTGTTTGCTGCACTGCAGGTCTGTTGTTGCTGCGCGTGCTCGTTTTGTGCCGTGAGGTGCGACTTATAGGCCGGTGCGACTTATACGTGGATTTTTCCACTTCATTGGGCATAATTGGACTGTTGGGACTTATAGTCCGGTGCGACTTATAGGCCGGAGAATACGGTATAATACTTGTACGGTAGTTGGTTCTTTGAACACCATAAGTTTGGAGTTTAGTTCTGATTGGATTGACAAGCTAACAGCTAGTCTGAACCAGGCTACAATGTACAATTCAAAAATCTTACAGCGGTTCATCCCGGTACTGTAAAATACCCTGTTACTGTTAATTGTACATTACTTTGTGTCAAGTAATCAAGGGGTTATGAGCTCCAATGGACTCTACAACATTTGTAGTGTGGGAGAACCAGTGGAACTGAGGCAGGGGTCGGTAGCAGACACTTTCTCAACCCCAACTTTAAGAGTCCAATTTTCTTCAGCATGGAGAAGGACTGACCAAACAAGTGGACATAGGAGTTCAAAGAGCTATCACCAACAGAACCTTATAACAGAAATAAAGGGTGACGTAGACTTTTTAGAAAAGCCATTCAGAGTGGATAAACATTCTCTGGTCGGTGGAGATTCAAAAGATAATCCCTGTAACAGCATATCATGATATTAAGGTTAAGTCAGCCTTCATGATTAGACCATCCAAGCCCTTCGATTATCCATAATCAGCCACGATCTGCTCCACATGTATAATCTCTGCTAAATGATACGAGCCAAAGAGCGCACACAATGCTGTCATCCTCTGCACATTAGGAAACCCACACTGCATGTAACTCTGCTGGGAGCTGAGTCCTTAGCCGTATAGAATGACACTCTGGTTGGAAAAGGTCAAAATCTGAACATCACATTAAAGGACATGGCACTTGGGAAGTTTAAATGCCATGCAAAATCTCAAGTTATGTGAACAATACATGTTAAATACACTTGCTTTATTTTATCAGATTGTCCATCCATCTGAACATGGTCCTTCACTTTGCAGTAAAGTGTTTTTCATGAGCACTGTTACCATCTTTAAAATATATCTTTTGACACGACTTGTAAAATCAAATATTTGAGTAATCAGTTTTTTTAAATGTACACATTACTGACTATAACCAAGACACGTAAAGCCTTACTGTGTAAAATGACCATTTGGACAATACTAGGAGGATGGCAAACTCATTTGTTAGATCTTGGCAGCTGTTTCTGAGTTTAAAAAATAAATTAATAAGAAATACATATGAGCTGGAACAACCTGTCCAAGTTATCTATTACAGTGTTTTTCAACCACTGTGCCTAGGCACACTAGTGTGCCGCGAGTGATCGTCAGGTGTGCCTTGGAAATTATCAAAAAAGCCCCCCCCCTTCTACAACCTCTTTAAATTTAAGACCACATTGTTGTGGTACTGTTCGGGTGTATTTTTGAAGACATGTTAAGTGCAATTTGAAATAAGAAATATAAAATATGATAAAAATACATTTTTGTGTTTATTTCATTCCTATTCAAGACACTTTGATAAGAATGACTATATAATTAATATAGGCGGATACAGTGTATCTATGTTAACTATTTTGGTTGGTGGTGTGCCTCGGGTTTTTTTTCAATGAAAACACTGTGCCTTGGCTCAAAAAAGGTTGAAAAACACTGATCTATTATATACAAAAAGGCTAAATAAGGCTTCATCTCTATCCTGACAATAAATGAATTTGAAAAAAGAGTATTTTATAAAGGTAATTCGCCAGTAACTAAACATTTTTTAAATTTTTAGGAAACATTTTCAAAGAAAAAAGCTTATTTTTTTCATGTCTTACCAAACGTATCCTTTGCTACAGACTGAGGATTAATATTTAAAAATGGACTCTGTTTCCTCAAACCATCAGCTGACAACTTAAAGCAACAGCATACTATACTATTAAAATGTGTTTTTGTGTAAAGGTTATTAAAAATCTGTTGTAAGCATTTCTTCAGACAACATCAGTTTGGAGCAACAGAGGCAATTTCTGACTGGACTGACATGCTAACTGCTAGCCTGTGTGGAGCTAAAGTGGACTGCTGTCGTATTGAAACAAACTTAATATAGTTACAGGTAGTCCCCGACTTACGAGCGCTCTTACTTACGAGGTTTCGGATTTACGAGGTTATCATATTTAATAAAAATATGAAATGAAATAAAAAACCATTTTTTGTTTAAATGTTCTTAATTTCATGTGTACAGCATTTTGTTGCAGCTGTGTTTTTTTTAATAAATAAAGTATTATTATTATAATTACAGTACAGTTAGGGATGGGAACCGAGAACCGGTTCTGTTAGAGAACCGGTTCTTAAAAGTCCAATTCCATGGAATTGTAGGATGCTTGTCTTAACGATTCAGCTTATCGGTTCTGCAGACTCCTGGTGGTGACGTGTTTAAGCGCTGACATCACAGACATGCGCCGCGCCCGAGTGGTGGTGGCGTGGTGGTGTCTAAATAAATATTTCTTAGCTGACTTCATAGCAGACGTCCTTCTGAGCTTAACGAAATGTTCAAATCAGCTGGATTTAAAAAAAAAAAAGTTCGCGGAATTTTAGGCAGGCGCCAGGCGGGTCAAACCGGACGCTTTCTTTCTTTAAATTTAGCTAAATAAACGCTTAAAAAATATATTTCTTAGCTGACTTAATAGTAGACGTACTCTTGAGTTTAACGAAATGTTCAAATAAGCTGGATTTAAAAAAAAAAGTTCGCTGATTTTTATGCAGGCGCCAGGCGGGTCAAACCGGACGCTTTGTTTCTTTAAATTTAGCTAAATAAACGCTTAAAAATATATTTCTTACCTCACTATAGCAGACGGGCTCCTGAGCTGAACCAAATGTGAAATCAGCTGGATTTAAAAATCCGCGGTGTGGTTTATGAGTGGTATAAACTTCTGGAAGTGGTCCCTCTTCCTCTTCACTCTCTGAGTCCTCTGCTGGCTGCTGCCTACAGCGCCTCTAAAGCGGCCGAAACTGGTACTGCACCATTTTCGCCAAAAATGAAAAACGAAGAATCAGAGCGAAAAATGAGTCTAAAAATATGGGAAAAAATCCATAAATAAATTCTTTATGAACACAAATGGTTTACTATATTTTATTACCCAAATGAGAATTGATAACAGAATTGATAAGGAATCGAATCGATAAATGACATCGATAAAGGCATCGATATTGATAATTTCTTATCAATTCCCATCCCTAAGTACAGTGCATAATTTTTAATTTTTAAGCCGATTTACAAAGTTTTGCGGCAGTTTCCGCCAGTTTTCGGCAATCAGTCAGTTTTCAGCAGTGCCCACGAGTTGAGCCAGTTAGCTCCAGTCTCGTAGCTTCATCCGACAGCCGACTTTGTCCGATCAGAGGTTCCTGCGCTCGGATACATTATCTGGAGCCGAACAGTGGTTTTGTGGAGGAACGATGGGCGAAGCAAAACGACACTGTTGACCGCGTGAAGCTGCAGAAAGCCAACCTGACTGACTGGATTAGCAATGAGCTAACATTAGCCTCGTAGCTTCAGCCTCGTAACTCTATCCGACAGCTGGCTTTGTGCAATCAGAGGTTCCTGGAGCTTGCCTCAATGTCGGACTGGAAGCCGAAGATATCGGGGGACACCGAGCTAACTTGGCATAACAAAGCCGAAAGCCTTTTTGGAGGTGCAGCTAAACCGGACTGCCCGTAGCTGCGGACTAGCAGTAGATTCGGATTGGCTAATGCTAACAGGTGCAGTTAAAGGCGGCGCGCGCAAACGGCTTTTGGTAAGTTATTAAAATCTTTCTCTGTCTCCAAATGTATGAAGTTAACATACTAACAGTCCTTCCTGTAAACAGTTTAAACTGCATGGTGCTGGAAGGAAGCTGCGAAGCTCGGACGTAACGCAGCGGAGCTAACGCAGCGGGGCGGAGGCAAACAGACAACAGAAGCTGCTCAAAGTAAGAATTTTTTTTTAATATACATTATGCTCTTTTAAAATGTTTTAAAGTGTTAGGATAGGCATTACCGCACATGTACGTGTTTAGTGGTGGCTGGTGCGGTGAATATATATTAGGCATGTAACGGGTGTAATGGGTGTACCGAACCGTTTCGGTACACCACGTTCGGTTCGGTCCATCTGCGTACCGTTTCGGTTATTTTTTCACTCATTAAACGTTCTTAACAGGGGAATATATGCACCGCGGAACAAAATTTCCTGGGCGCGTTTCAGCACGGAGCTATTATCGCGTGGCACGCGCAGCATTTAGCCGTTAGCATCTCGTGCGGTCTCCTGTTTGTGAACGTTATAGCTTTCTTGTTAAAAGACGAGCGCACACGCAGCTTGTGTGGACTTTGTTTCATGAAGACTCTGCAGCAGCAACACGTCTAACGTGAACGCGCTGGAAACTATGTCATCCGAACGTGAACGAAGAGCTGTATTAAAACTACTTCATCAGGTAATCAGAGCGGTCCAGAGCAATAACACAAGCTGTATGAGTTTTTAAATCTCTGAATCTGTCTGAACGTTGTTATATGCGCAGGCTTTAAAGTTGCTGAGCGTCGCTATGAGACATTCATCACGTCAACACTTCAAAAAGTTCAGCTCTTTATGAAAAAACTAACTGATGTTGTCAACAAGCCCTGGAGCTCATTAAAGCCCTGCCATGATGATGAAGAGTGAGAGATTCAACCGTTCAAGAGGTATTGTTCTTCTTTTATTATTATTATTATCTAAATAATCTTTTTTTATCATAATCTTAACTTGTTTTTTTTTAACCTTTTGTTTTTTTTATTTCCAGTCTGTGACAGAGGTAGCTGCTCTCTAATGCCCCTTTTCCACTTGGTGGCCCGGATGTGACGTCATATTTGCGTGCCAAGCGCGCGTTGGACAGCATTTCCACCTCACAGATGCGCGGCGCCGCGCCAAGATTCCGGACTCATCTCAGAGCAGGTCCGAGGCCGGCTGGACCCGTACCGTGGGTTGGAGGCTGGACTGAGTTTGAGGAAGTGGCTGCCACGAGGGAGCAAACACCGAAGGACTTTACAAGATTAACATGGTAAAAACAATTATTTGTATTTAAAATTACAGCAAACATGTGTCTTAAGCCGAACTATTCCTTAATAATTTCACTTTGTTGTCAAAACGGCAGGATTTAAAAAAGTACCCTGATGCATGCTCAATAATCCAGGTAGAAAAATCTAAAAAAGCTAAGTCTGGTCCTCTGGACATTCAAAAAACAAAACAAAACAAAGCAAAAAAAAAGCTGTAGAAACGTTTCGTCTTTCGTCCGAAAGACTTCCTCAGTCTGAGAAGCTGTGTTCAGCTCAGTCTTATAAATAGCACCCTCCCACAGTGGATCAACCAGTTGGCTGATGACAGCCGAAACCAGCTGCTCACATGATCAAGGAGGACCATCAGCCTGACGATGGATCGTTAACACCCTGATGGTTGTTTGCTATTCACAGAGGGCTGAGTGATACTAGCAATAACAGCATTGTAAGTGGGGGACAGTTGAACCCGGAGGCCTCCACCTCTGTTTAATGATGGACGGTTTCTTTTCACAAAGATGGCCTCCTTTACTCCTCTCTCAAACCATTGTTCCTCTCTATCAAGGATGTGAACATCTTCATCCCTGAAAGAGTGACCGCTGGCCTGGAGATGAGTGTAGACCGCAGAGTCTTTCGGACGAAAGACGAAACGTTTCTACAGTTTTTTTTTTGCTTTGTTTTGTTTTGTTTTTTGAATGTCCAGAGGACCAGACTTAGCTTTTTTAGATTTAAAAAAGTAGTTTCGCCACGTGCACGCGCGCGCCCGGCGCGCGCACGTGAGCCGTCTTTATTTCTATAATGTAGCTAAATAAACGCTTTAAAAAATATATTTCATAGCTGACGTTATATCAAGAGGGTGCTTGAGCTTAACAGTTCCTTAATAATTTCACGTTGTGGTCAAATCAGCTGGATTTAACAAAGTAGGTCGACACGTGCACATCACATGCACGCGCGGGTGGGGTCGATCGGCGTTCTTTCTTTTAAATGTAGCTAAATAAAAGCTTAAAACATATATTTCATAGCTGGCTTTATACCACGAGGGTTCCTCAGGTTAACAAGTCCTTAATGTCACGTTGTGGTCAAATCTGCTGGATTTAAATTGATTTGTTTTGACTAATTCCAAACCTGTTACATGTGCTACGAAAATAAATTATTAAAAAATCGAATTTTAATTCAAATAACTCCAACAGCTTACAGTATGCACATAAACATGTAGTGATTACACTCTGTTGGTTTGAAAAATATCTGTTTTGTGGTTTCTGAGATATAAGATATAATGTGTTAAATACTAGTAGAAAAAAAACAAGCCAGGTCGACACACTTATGTCTATAAAAAATCGAATTTTAATTCAAATAACTTCAACAGCTTACAGTGTGTATATAAACATGTAGTGATTACACTGTGTTGGTTTGAAAAATATCTGCTTTGTGGTTTCTGATATATTTGATATATGTATATATATCTTATAAAATATATCTACATATAAAACTGTTTCTAGACTGAATTACCGGTAACCATGTTTTTCTTTTTTTACAGTTAAGACGAAGAAGTCAACACCAGAATTTATCAACTTTTGTCTTCTGGAGGAAGCACATGAGACAACAAGAAAAAAATCATTTAGGTGTATGCAGTATTTATTTTTGTGCTTTTTTCACTTCTTAGTTTTCATAATAAACTTTTTTTTCTTAAGTGGTCTCATTGAACAATAATTTCCTAAACATATTTTACAATGTTAAGTGTGTACAGTATAGTGTTTGTTTAAAAACATACTGGAAGTTAAGAATATTTTCCATTTGCATTTGACCTTTAAAGAATCATAAGAAAAAAGATTATTAGATTTGAACAGCCATCCATCCATCCATCCATCCTTCCTGATGTCGTGTCATGGGTAGTGCAGCAGCTTTTCCAAGGATGCACAGACGTCAAATACGTCAACATCAACCCATCCATCCATCCTTCCTGATGTCGGGTCGTGGTGCAGCAGCTTTTCCAAGGATGCACAGACGTCGCCATCAACACCGATGAAGCTGTTCTTGGATGCCTAAACGAGTTTCCTGATCAACAAACATTTAATTATTAATACTTTGTTTTTACGTTTAAAGAAACATGCTTTTAATGTTTAACGGACAGTTTAAACCAAATTATCCATTTGCATTTGACTTTGAATTATCCCTGACAAAATATTACCGTTTAAATTTAATGAAATACAAACATTTAATATTACAGGGCCAATTGAAACCTAATTAATTCCTAATCTGTACCTTACTGTAAAAATAGTTTAACTGATTACAGGGCAGTGCGATTGATGTGTTAAGCAATGTTAACAGGATCCTTGTGCATATATGAGAATAATCTTTATTATAAAGAAACAAAATGGAAAACACATGGGTTTAAAACAAGCTGAAAAGTCTATAAAGTAATATTAGAGCATTAAATAGCTCAAGGGACATTACCGCCAACAGGTGGTGAGACAAGGTCTTGCAGGGTGTTCTTCTTCTAACGTTTAGTGGTGGCTAGTAAATAGCTTGAGGTAACACTACCGCCACCACGTGGTAGGACGAGTGAGATTCTACACCCCGCCCACAGAAGGGTTGCAGTAGTGAATGGAAACAAAACCTACATGTGAGCCGAGCCGAACTGAACCAGACCGGACCAGACTGAGCCGCTCTGGGCCGGTAAGTGGAAAAGGGGCATTATCCACTTCAGGGAAATCCACCTGCAGCTAAGAAGTGTGTGATGACTGAACTGAACTCTGAACTGTTCCATGACCTGTCCCACCAAGAAGAAGTTGTGAGTACAGTAATGAGGACAAATACAGCCACACTGCTGCTACTGGACAAAAACTTGATTAGTTAGATTGTAAACAGTCTGTTGCTGCTTATTGTTCTGGTTCTGACTGTTATTGTATTTATTAAGATTTATTATTGTTCATATAGTTTATTTATTGTAGAGTGCTGTTTATTTAAAATATCATCCAAATGGGTCACTTTTATTTATTACTACAATACAATACAAACATTTTTTGCATATTTTCAAAATAAACATTTTGTAAGTCTTTATTTTGTCAAAAAAATAATAATTGTACCGAAAATGAACCGAACCGAGCCCTCCTTGTAGTTGAACCGAACCAAAATGTGATTTTAGCGTACCGTTACACCCCTAATATATATATATATATATATATAACAATTTTCGTCTTACGAGATAGCCGGAAGACCGAGGACCGGAACTCGCTCGTAAGTCGGGGACTACCTGTATAGTGGTTTGTACAAACACTTTTTGTAATATTAAATATTTACATTGTTGTCAAATTTATGATACAGTGCACATATGTTATGGCTGCAAATCGTAAGCAGCTAGCTAACATTCAGTGCAGCTTTAATCACTTTTGGCAAGATCATTACACTATTTCTGCCAAAATAACCACGTAATAGTAGAATGATGGTACTGTAAACATAAGATTGCGTTTGCAAGAATCACTAAGAACATTTTTGAGATTAGAGTTGTTTCAAAGTGGCAGTAATCCATTTTGGTGTTGGTCTTGCTTGAACTAGCCATTAGGTTGTCAATCCAGTCAGATTGAAACAATTTCTTCAAATTGAGCTCATTCAAACAACAGGTAAGATTTTAATCGTTCGTAACTTTCCACAGAACCCCCCCTTCAAGAAGGCCTGTACTGCAACTGAAATATTTTGTCCAAAATGTCAGTTCACAGGCAGTTTGTTTGGTTTAGGAATGTAGACTGGACACAAGGAGCTTGAACATAAATTTCCAACAAAACTCGAGCAGAATACAGATGAGGATCAGACAAGGTGCGTGTACACAGAAGCTGAGGAAAACAACAGAGTGGGGCTGACGAGGAGATGGGAAACAGCTGAGCAGAAAAAGACAGGGAGCAGGTGTGAATTAGCATGGCCAAACTGAGGAGCAGGAGCTCCACAAGAACTAATGGCACAGGGAAACTCAGAGGGACAGAACAGAAAATAAACCAGCGTCGAATAAACCCAACATAAAACGTAAACTAGAGATACTGGCCAATTGTTTATTTTTAATATGAAACTTTGAGATGAAATCATCTCAAGAAAAATAAGGAAAAGTCTCATCAAATATAGGACTGAGTTGCAGTTGTGTAGGAGAACGTTCTCTATTTAATCAAAGGCAATGCTTTATGTATAAACACAATGCCTAATATAGTCTTGACAGCTGAAGGAAGGGAAATTAAATGTGACAACTTAACAGACCCTTTGACGTTCTTGTCATAAAGTAAAAAAAATGAATGAAATTAATTAAATGCCTAGCGTTTCTTAAATCAATGCATATTGAACGCATAATCTGCTAGAGAAATTACATTTCATGTGAAAATACAGTGTGAATGCTTATTGCAGAAGAACTTTCTGAAAAACAGCTGAAATTAGCTAAAAGAAATATGCTGAAATGTAGCTGAAATGGAAGAACAAACGTAAATTAGCACAAGAAAGCAGGAATGACACATTTTGGTTTAAATAAGCAGAAGAAAATCACTAACATTAGGAAATTAGCTTAAAAAAGCTGAACTTAGCAAAAAAAATCTATAAAAGCAGAAAGAAGCTGAAAAAACAGCTGAAAGTAGCTGAAAAAAGGTTTAAATTAAATGTGTACCAGGAAGCTGAAAGAAACTGAACCAGAACAACGGTAAAACAACGGTAACCCAACAGATCTAAAGATATGAAGGATGGAAAATGAGCTCAATTAATTTACTACGAGAAAAAAAGTGACAAAAAAAAGATAAATATTTCATAAAGCTAAAGTTGCAAGAATACCAAAAGTAATAGCAGGATTGTCCTGAAGAAGCTGAACATTTTGATTTATGATTTGTTGAAATAGCACAAAATTGTGGAACTAGAGCAAACTGACGAAAAATGTACAGAAGGAAAATGGATCACAAAAGTGTGACTGCTTCATAAACATTAACAAAACTAGCACTTTAAAAATCACTTGAAAATATACAATTAAAGAAGCTACTCTTTTAGAAGCCGGTTTTTGTTTTTGCTTTGACAGACATGGATAGTTTTGAAGAGAAACTCGCCGAGGCGGTCCGGAGCGGGGATCCTGGCGGGACCAATCCAGTTCCTCCGTTATACCTTTCTTTGCAGTGGCTGGACACATACATTAAACACCGGGGGACGACTATGTAAAGAATTTTAGTGGGGGTCAGTATTAAGCTGACCCCTTTACCTTAATTAATTTACTTATTCAGATTGAATAGTAATTTCACGGATTCTTTTCTTTTTCAGTTTACCCAATATTTCTGTGATCTTTATGATAGATAAATAACCATAAAGCCATTAAGTGACAGAGAACGTTGACTTTAGTTTGGTATGCCAGGCGACACTACCATTTATTTAAAATAAATCAACTAAAATCAACATCATTACACTTGATTGACAGATTTAATCTTTTTTCAGTTTAACGCATCAGCACACTTAAATGTAACACAACAGACTTCAATACAGGATGTTAACATACTTAGTCTGAGGCTCTATGACTTAATATAGTTTCCAGCTTAGAAATGAAATAGGGAGAGATTTAAGAGGAATAGGGAGAGGTTAAAAGGAAATTATTTGTCTTGACCATGTTACCAGAAATGCCACTTTCCATCCGACTTCTGCTAAATTCCAGGTACGTTTGTAAACAGCTCTTTACCTTTTGACGACAGCCCGGTAAGAGAAGACCTTGTAGCTTTTCAGATGCATGGGGTCCTTGCGGGGCCAGTACATCTGAGCTGGTTATTCGTTTACCTTCCAACGTCTCCTGGGTTCGCGTTGGTCATCAGAAAATGCGTCAGCTCCTGGTTTCTGGCTCAGGATAACTTATTCCAGAAAGGAATAAACAAAGTCAAAAAAGGCCTTTTTTGATTTTATCATGTCCTGGACGACTGAGAATCTTCACCAGCAAATAAACAAAGTCCTGAGCTTACGCTTGGTTCGAAGTGGACTCATAACAACATGTTATTAGTCTTTAACTGAATGACGTGTCCTTACACCAAAAATACACTACACGCGTTCAAGCTCCGCCCCGCTCCAGTCCGACCTCCGCAGCAAATACGCACCCACTGTAATCAGTGACAGAATTTACACTGGCTCCACACGGCGGCGGCGAGCAGCGGTGAGCGGACGGCAGTCCGTCAAAATTAGAAATTTTTCTATTTCTGCCGGATGACGGAGCTGTGCCGTAGTCAACTTTTGAAGATTACGTCGCACCAACAGGAAAAGGAACGAGCACAACTTCCGTATTTACAAAATAAAATCACCACGGGCGGACTAATCCTAGCTCTATACGGATTTATTTGTACAAAAATGCTGTCAAACTATCATTTATGACTACGCCTACAAACGCAATACAAGAAATAAATAAATAAATAAAGTATTTTATTCTGAAATGTAATACATCACTTCCTGTTGCTCAAACCATGTCCTGTCGCTCATTTACGAGAGAATATCAAGGCAGCAGTCTCTACTGTTGTTCTCCTTCTTCCACCAAATGAATTGTTTTGTTCTGA
>JBBPBX010022045.1:11195-41795 GCA_038048925.1 Garcialebias charrua
TACTTATTAAAAAAACATACCGGTACTTATTTTATCAACACCCCAAAAACAAATTGGAATGGTGCCACATTCCTCAGTTAGTTTAAGATAATTCGTTGTAGATGCATTTATTTGAGTTTTGTAAATGCATAACATACATTTTTAGTCTTTTTAAAATGCTACTTTATATTTCAACTCCAGCACATGTAGTGGACCTACCCAGGGTCAAATTAAGGTTTTTGAACTGTCCAGTGATGACCTTTACTGACCTCTCAGTAAAGCAAGACATTTACTACAAAATCATTCATTTAGCTATAATCTGATAACATAGTCACCAAAAAGAGACTATTTCTATCTTTGATTTTAGGCTGATGTGATCAAAAGAATAACTTTTGTCATTTTCATGATGTGTGCTTTTAAACTGTGTTATTCTGTAAGAGTTAAACTGTGTTCACTGCTGTGTTAAAGGTGAAATCTCGGGTCACATAGACCAGACGGTTTTGTTTAGAACATCAGAAGACAGGTTAATCCGTTGTTTTCATGAGCAGGGCTCCAGCTTTCTCTGTCTGTTCCTAAACATTTCTCTCTGCTCTGGCTGTAACCTTGGGTCGTGATAAGACAAGTGAACTCCTCTCTTTGAATCCTGTTTTAAGTTCTAAGCTGTGGCTGGAACGCAGAGTCTGCAAGAGTTTGGAAGGAACCAGAAGGTTCCTGAGTTTCTGGGAGCTTCGAAAGATGATGTGAACCTTCCAAAGAGCTGAATGACCACAAGTCACGCGCTAAGGACTCGTCATCCAGCTGGGACTGATAACATGTTGTTATGGGTCCACTTCGAACAAGCGTAAGCTCAAGAACTTTGTTTATTCCTTCCTGGAATAAGTTTATCTTGAAGTCAGAGGCCTGAAGCTGACATATTCTCTGATGACCAAGCGAAAACCAGGAGACGTTGGAAAACGTAAACCAGAACCCTGCTTGAAGGTATTGTACTGGTTCCCACAAGGACCCGTGCATCTGAAAAGCTACAAGGTCTTCCCTCTTACCGGGCCGTCGTCAAAAGGTAAAGAGCTGTTTACAAAACGTACCTGGATTTTAGCAGAAGTCGGAGGAGAAGTGTCACTCTGGTATCATGCTCACGATAATTTCTTCTTAAATCTTTCCTCCTATTCTTTCCCCTCCCAATCTAAGCTGGAAACTATAATTAAGCTGAAGAGCCCACAGACTAAATATGTTAACATCCAATATTGAAGTCTGTTGTGTTAAATTTAAGTGTGCTGACGTATTAATTTGAAAGAAAGTGAAATCATGTCAATCAAGTGTAATGGTGTTAATTTAGTTGATTTATTTTAAATAAATGGTAGTGTCGCCTGGCATACCAAACTAAGTCAATGTCCATTGTCACTTAATGGCTCTGTTTATTTATCCATCATAAAGATCACAGAAATATTGGGTAAACTGAAAAAGAACAGAATCCGTGAATTTACTATTCAATCTGAATAAGTAAATTAATTAAGGTAAAGAGGTCAGTATTAATATTGACCTCCTCATAACCCCTTACACACACTTTAGGAAATGTACCTCATTATTTATTTTATCTGTCAGCTTTAGTTGCAAAAAAAGCAATATTTTTTTGCATAAAACTACTCAAATGTGTACTAAAATCACCAGCTGCTATATAACTTGTCGAAAACTGAATGATTTTGGTGTCAATTTTTAGAGCATTGTTGTTTTTATAGTCTAGTGATAGCTGTTTTTCTTTTTTGTTCCTGAGTATGGTGGAGCTTCTCAGTCAAAGCTCCATTTGAGAAAGCTCACCAGATGGGACGCAAGATGTCTTATACTACAGAATAGAAGCACTATTGTTTTAATTATATTTTTTGGTTGTACTTTTTTTTTTTAAAGCAATTTTAATTTTAAGCCGCTACAGCAACATACACAGGGCATATAATCAACACTGCCAAATGTGTACATCATCAAGTGAGATGTTGAGAAATGATATTGTGATGTCTGTCACCACATGTAGACCGTATGTTTGTATTAAGAAAGAGGAACAAGTGAAGCACACATCCTTGCAAAATGTTAGACAATCTGCAACAGTTTGCAATGTACACAAATGTAGCAGTTGTAGCTGTTCTGTATTTTTTGTGAGAGCAGCTTATTTTAACTGAGATATTTACCTGTAAGAGAGTAGTATTACAGTGCAACCTTAGAATTTTATTTAAATTAGTGTAAAAAAACAAAACAATCCACCATCACTTTTTTGGTCTTGGAAATGTAAACGGAAACCCCACATGTGTGTGTGTTCCCCTTAGGTCTTGACCCTGCCTTGCTGAGAGACCAGCTCTTTAAACTATGGAACCAGAAGGATCTGCAGATGGTAAGAGTCACTTTCACAGTGTCGTTTCCACCCATGCAATAATCAGTGCGTCTGGTTAGAGTCAGTGCTGTCTATCTACATGGAGCACAGAAAGAAGCAAAGCAGAGAGAGATCCCAGCACCTTTAAATGAAGCTCACCAATGTGTTTGTGTGTGTGTGTGTGTGTGTGTTAATGAGGAAACCAGGCTGTCTGTCAGAAGGAAGGAATTTGTGTTGCTCTGAATGAACTTGAGAGGAGGATATTGAGTGGATGACATCTGTTTTGCCATTTAAGACACTGTGAAAGGAATTCTCACACATATTATTTTCTCTTGTAGGAAGTTTCTAATGCAAGAGTTAGCATTTTTATTCTAGAAAACAAAAAAAATTAAAATAAACTTCACAAACCTTTGTGTCTGTTGGGTTTTGAAAACTAACTCACTGTCTATCTCTTCTGTGTCTTTTACCAAATGTTTTGATATCGTCAGGTTCAATGGAGTTCACTCTGGAATATTTCAGTTAGGGATGCACGTAGGGCTGGACGATATGGCCAAAATTTTTATCACGATATAGTTTCTAATTTCGGTCGATAACGATATAATTCGATATCGATATAAACAATATAAAAGCCTAAAAAAAACTATAAACTATACAAATAAATTATTGTTCACCTTGTATTTGTATTTAGCCTCCAAAAAGATGGAAATCACCATCAAATAAACATAAACTTCTCAACCCAATAATTCTCAGTCGGGTCATCTGGACAGTTTATTTTTTATAGAAACGTTTCATCCTCCATCCAGTTTCCATAAAAAAGAAACTGTCCAGATGACCTGACTGAGAATTATTGGATTTGGTACCTGGATTATTGAGCATGAACTTTCTTGCCATAAAATTCTCAACTGTGTCAATATTAATAGTTTTAACTTTAAACAAGAACTTTAAAATTACAGTATTGAAATTCATAGTTAATTAAATAAAACTTTTGGGTGTTGTTATTTATAAGAAGCTGACATCTCATGGAAATTACTTAAGAATAAAAATAAAAAAATCAATTGCATTACTGTATAAAGTAAAATAGTTTTTGAATGACAAAGTTTTGAATATATTGTATAAGGTAATGATTGTTCCATATTTAATCTGTTGTATTGAAGTTTGGGGAAAAGCATGTAAAACTATTACAAACCCTGTTTTTATTTTATTAAAAAAAGAGCTATAAGAATTATTAGTAGGAAGTGCTATGGTCACCCAACAAATATTTCATCAGTTTAAATTATTAAAATTTTATGATTTGGTTGAACATAGTATTTTACAAGTCATGTATAAAACTAAAAAAAAATTACCCCCCAAATATTCAATTAAAAATTGTTTAAAGTTATTAAACCCTGAAGGGAATGTAAATGTTTGTAAAACCTCCATTTAGGACTAGTTTGAAGGAGCTGAGTTGTAAATCAGGAAACAGGATTGTGTTGACTTGATATCACCATAAACATTTCTAAAACTATTTATATGTTTTAAAAGATGATTAAATCAAAGTTGTTGGGAAGGTGTGTGCAGGTGAAGTGAAGGTTGTTTGTTTGTAGTTATTTTGTATTTTTTAAACAAGGGGCAGATATAACACTATTTTCGTCTTTCTGCACATTTTCATTCAGTGCTTTTTTTTAAACTTCTGATGAATTTGTTTTATTTTGAAGAAAAAAAAACATGCAGCGCTGGGCTGTTTGTTCACGTCGTAGTTTCAGGGAAACGTTGGCTCAAACTTTATTGTGCTTCATCTTCTGACTCTCATCATATTCTATCGAGTGGAAACTCTTCAGATTAAACAAGTTAGATGTTTCCACCGCTAGTTAGAACGACTCTACGTCACGTTTTGCAAAATAAAGAAACCGAGTAAGACTCGCTGCAGATGAGACCTGCAGTTAAACCGAACTACGTCCACACCGACGAATTAGTCTTTCCTCTCATCAGTGATGTCGTCTCTTTCTCTTCGCTTGTGAAACTTTGTTCAGTCACATTCTGACGGTCATGAGCACTCGTTTGACTCGTTTTGAAGCGAAAACTTAACGCGCTTTGGAGACTAGCTTAGCTTTTAGCCTGCTACCGCTAACGCCTGCTGCTGGACTGAGCGCTGCGTAACAACGACGTCACCACGCACGTTTTGTGTCACAGCTTTTTCTGTCCGGGCGCGTTGTTGAAGCAGCCGCTCCAACCCGAACAGAAACAGAAAAACGTCAATGAAACGTTGTAAAATCCTATCGAAATATCGAAAATATGCTTAAACTTCATATCATCGTTATTGAATAAAAGTATATCGCGATATTTATCGTTATTGAATTATCGTCCAGCACTAGATGCACGATATAATCGGCATGATATCAGTATCGGCCAATATTAGCAATAAAGTTAAATATCGGACATTCCATCAAAATAACTCACCGACATAAAAGGCTTTTGTTTTAAGTATATTTTTACTTTAAGAAACTGTCAAGTTTATCTATTAATGCACAACTACTATATGTGCTTTTCACTTGTCGCTTGTGAACAGGTTAGATTTGTGAAAATTAAAAAATTTGCACTGTTCGAGTGTTGTCGTGCTGGAGAGAGTAAATGTCATGAATAAATTTGACATTATGCTGCACTCTGCAGTTTTTGTAGAACGCAGGACTTAGGAAAATTTTCTAACAGGGAAAGCATTCTGGTCCCTCCCCACTCAGAGCCATAAATGGCTCTGCTCCCCCTTGCTCTCGCTGCAGCTTCTGAATGCTCCGCCTCCACTACATGTCCTGTCTCAGCCGCTGCGAAGTTCTGTGTTTATATGTTAATAAAAAGTTCTAAAAAATAAAATAAAAACATGGAGCGCTGGTCCAGGCTGGACCAGCGCTCCATGTTTTTATTTTATTTCAGCACACCAGAACACCATGAAATCTGCTGAGCCTCACGCAGCCACGTTGAACCAGAGTTTAATTCGCTCGTGACAAATTCATCCATTTCCTCATTCCAGTCAGTGGAGGAGGAAGCGATCACTTGACTTTTGGCAAAAAAACAAAAGAAAAGTCCAGATCAGGGATGAAGAAGGGGAATTTAATACATTTGTGTCACATACAAAACAGTTTTGCATCGCTTTGCAATACTTTGAACGAGAACCTGCGCGGCCGCGGGGGCTGGGACGGGGGCGTGGGTTAGGAGCGTGAGAAGTGAGAAGCTCTGTTTTTATTGGCTGGTTAAAAACTCTGTTTTTATTGGCTGGTTAACAGCGGGTCACTGTGGCTTTTTAGAAATGCTTATTTACCACCTGGAGAAGCAAGGGGACTACCATATTTTCCGGTGTATAGGTCGCACCTTTTTATGTTTTTTTTATTTTTTTTTCAAGGCCTGCGACCTATACACCGGTGCGACCTATATATGGCTTGCCTATATACCAACATCAAATACCTCATACATATACTGTGTACATCAACTCATATGCTGCTGTGCCACTCTTTGCAAATGTCAATGCTAGAACCTTCAGTTTATTTTATAGATATACTTTTTATACTACTATGCAAAAACTCAGGACAGTATTACACTTTTATTATTTCATTTTATGCTTATGTTCATTGGGTGTTTGGTGTTTTAGGGGTGTTTGGTGTTTCAGTGTTGGTGTAAATTTTCATACTTTTATACTATTATGAAAAAACTCAGGACAGTGTTACACTTTTACTATTTTATGCTTATGTTTATTAAATGTTTTAGTGTTTAGTGTTTAGATGGTTACTGTTGCACCGAGGGACTGAGAGAAACGCAATTTCGGTCCTGTGTATGTCCTGTACATATTGCAGTTCTGACAATAAAGTTGACTTTGACTTTGATTGACTTTAAGGAAAAGTTCAGCTCAGACATATATTTGCTATAATTTTTATCAAACAAACAATTGTTTTTAAGTGTTAATCTTCTTAAAAGCCTTGCTGTGCGCTCCTGTGGCAGACATTTGCAGCAGAGATAAACGTAGGTGCGACCTATACACCAGTGCGACCTATCTAGGGATTTTTCCAGTCTATTGGTGATAATTGGACAATGCGACCTATACACAGGTGCGACCTGTACACCAGAACATACTGTATAGTTTTTTTCAGAGATTACTTTGTTTAACATCAGTCTGTCAGGAGATAGTGACAGAGTGAAGAAATATATTAAAAATATATTTTTAGAAAACTTGCAGACTGTACAGAAACTGCAGACTGCAGCTTTAAACATAATCCAAGTTGAAGTGTTACATCATTTTCAGCCACTTTTTGGCATCTGCATTTGGTAGCAGGCCAAAGTGACAAAGACAATGTAGAATAATGTAGTATTTTAATTCCACAGCTGAGAAAGCTATGTAGTCTCTGTAAGTAGGTCTAGGGAAAAAAATATTGGTATTGTATCTGTTATCGGCCAAATAAGTTTTAACATATTGGCATATCATATATTGGCCAAAAATCTAATACATGTACAGTATTGTGCATCCCTAATTTCAGTAATTTAAAATTTTGAAATATGATTAGTGCGTTTGGAGTTTGTGACCAGTCTTGTGTACCGAGAGTACTGACTGCACTTGTGGCATGAGTAGTTTGTAGTTAGTATTATAATCACTGTTCACTTGCATGTGACAGTGTGAGAAGTGGTTATAAAAAGAGGTCCACGGTATGTTTATAGCATAACTCATTTGTCTTTCACCTAATCTTCTTCTTCTTTTTTGTGTGGCTTTTCTCTCTTCTTGCATCGTATATCTCCTCTTGGTCTTTTTCCTGGCATCTGCATATCATCCTTCTATCAATATGCCCACTGTCCCTCCTCTGGACATGCCCAAACCATCTCAGTCTGGCCTCTCTAACTTTATCTGCCAGTTGTTAAACCTGTGCTGTACCTCTGATGATCTCATTCCTAATCTTATCCAACCTTGTCACTCCTAATGAGAAACCTCACTGCCATCTCTCCAAGACGGTTCCAAACCTCCACTGGTATGTCATGAGGTCCTACTGCCTTCACCTTCTTCATTCTTTTCAGAGCTTTCTGGACTTCACCCTCACTAATCTTTCCCACTTCCTGGTCCACAGTTTCTATGACCGTTACACTTTTTTTCTACTTTCATTCTCTTCATTCATTAGCTCCTCAAAGTACTCTTTCTGTCTTCCCATCACACTCTTTTCAGTTGTCAGAATATTACAATTCCTTTCTTTAACAAGCCTAATCAGCTGCACATCCTTTCCAGCCTGATCCCTCTTTCTCACCAATCAGTACAAGTCCTTCTTGCCCTCTTTAGTGTCCAGCCACCCATACATCTCATCATACGCCTTCCGTGTTGCCTTAGCTACCTCCCTCTTTGCTTCATGTCCCATCTCTTTATATAATAATAATAATAATTAATTCAATTTATAACGCACTTTTCATTAATGAAAATCTCAAAGTGCTACAAAGTGCAACAGAATTAAATGTCAATAAAACAAGTAATAAAACAAGTAAAATCAATAACAGTATCAACTAAGATCAAAGATAGAATCATGAGGAGGCAGAGTATGCTTGGTTAAAAAGAAAGGTCTTCAAGCCGCTCTTAAAGTCAACCAGTGACTGTGGAGCTCTTAGGCAGTCAGGAAGAGAGTTCCACAGGCGGGGGGCAGCCACACTGAAAGCCCGGTCTCCCATGGTCCTTAATTTGGTTCTCGGAATGTGAAGTAGATGACTGTTCTGTGACCGTAGAGACCGGGTGGATGAGTATGGTGCAAGAATGTCCTTTATATTCCCATCTCCTCTCTTCAGTTCTCTCACCTAGACCTGAAAGACCTTGTCTTTCACCTAATGAAAAATGTACATATTTTTTGTAAAAACTACCTGTTTTAATGTTAGAAAGTGGCACCCAGAAAGAAAGGAGCAAAATAATACCATACCATACCATACCATTTTATTTATAAAGCACTTTAAACAGGAACAAGTCCACACCAAAGTGCTGGACAAACAAACACGCAACAGGCAACACAGACAATGAAGTACAACACGAAAAACATAAAAACATTGCAGATCATAAATCAAACGATCCAATACAAATCAGCTGGCATTGAAAGCGATGGAGTAGTAGTGAGTTTTTAACCGGGATTTGAAAGCCGAGAGGGAGGGGGCCTGTTTGATGAGCAGCGGTAACTCGTTCCAGAGTCTTGGGCCTGCTACAGAGAACGCCCTGTCACCCCTGTGCTTAAGGCGAGTTTCTGGAACTATTAAGAGTTGTTCGGTTCATCATCTCAGGGCAGGATAGGTCGGACAAAGTGACGGCTCAAGATCCAGTTTTTAGTTTAGGAGGTTTATTTCATGCAGGAAAGCCATCAAATGCATACTGTACAGACTTCATCCATCCTAATCAACACAGCTGCGTTAATAACACTCCTTAAATAGTCCCTCGTTGATGACGTACGTGAGAGCGCACAATACCTCACGTGACTAATCTCAACACCCCCACTCGCTCTCACTGTACAAAAATCACAAAATATTTACATTATACACAGTCATTATTTTACACAATTTTTTTTTTTTTTTCTTCTTGTCAGTTCATTGTATAAAAAGAAAAAAAATAAATAAATATATACAACACTGTACAACGACATTAATTTACATCCCCAAATATGAAATGTACAAACTTCTGGATTTTCACTCTTGTAGATGGTTTGGTAAAAATGTCTGCAACCATATCTATGGTAGAACAATAAACAATTGTTATTTTGCCAGCGTCTAATGCAGACCTGACAAAATGATATTTTATGTCGATGTGTTTGCACCTTTGACGGTGTACAGGGTTCTTTGATAGAGCTATTGCTCCTTGGTTATCCCCAAATATTGTCACTGGCATGCATACACAGTCTTTGTCCATTGCACTTAAGAGCTGCATAAGGTAAAGACTTTCCTGTGTTGTTGCTGCCAGGGCCATATATTCTGCCTCACATGTTGATAAAGCCACTGTTTGTTGCTTCTTTGACTTCCATGAAATAACAGGTCCATTTTTGTTAAGGCTGAAACAATAACCTGTAGTGCTTCTCCTGTCACTTTGTTCTCCTGCCCAGTCTGCATCACTATATGCTACAAGTTGAAGTTTCTCTTCACATCTCTTATAGCATAAGCTGTTATCCATGGTCCCTCTCAGGTACCTCAGCACATGTTTAGCTGCGATCAGGTTACATTCTCTTGGTTGAGCTAAACACTGTGAAAGTCTGCTCACAATCCAACTAAGATCAGGTCTTGTGCATGTCGTAACATAAATCAGGCTACCCACAAGCTCACGATAATGTCTCGGATCAACAGGTTTACTTTCACACTCAAAGTTTAACTTCTGTTCACATGGGGTGCACCTCGTGCTACATTCAGACATACCAAATCTTTCAAGAATTTTCTGTATGTACATCTTTTGGTTCATTTTTACTTCACCATCTGTCTGTGTAAAGTCAATGCCCAAGAAATATTTAAGTGTTCCCATGTCCTTCATTTTGAACCTTGTTTTCAGCATTTCTTTTACTCTGTTTATCAAAAGATCATCATTTGCAGCTATGATGAGGTCATCAACCCAAAAAATAATAATGATTCTCTCATTTAAGTTTTGTCTTGTATAAACACAGTGATCAGCAGGATTCTGTATGAAACCATTTTCATCCAAATAGTCATGGAGCATTTTATACCAGTTGCGTCCTGATTGTTTTAAACCATACAGTGATTTGTTTAATTTACACACTAGTTTTTCATCTGAATCCGTGTTGACTTCAAAACCCTCAGGCTGCTCTACGTACACCTCACAGTCAATAGGAGCATGTAAATAGGCCGTCTTAACATCCATTTGATGTAACTTTAGATTGTACTGAGCTGCCATTTGCATTAAGCTGCGTACAGACGTCATACTTGCTGTTGGTGCGAATGTTTCTTTATAATCTATACCAGCTACTTGACTGTAACCTTTCGCTACATATCTGGCCTTATAGGTTTCAGTTCCATCTATGTTACTCTTAATCGTGAAGACCCATCTACCCCCCACTGCATTTTTATTTTCTGGCAGTCTGGTCAGTGTAAATGTTTTGTTCTCTGTTAAGGATTCCATCTCTTCTTTCATTGCTTCTATCCATTTTTCAGCTTTAGGTGAATTTATTGCTTCTCTGTAACTTTGTGGTGTACTAAACACTGAACGATAGCAATAGTCAATATTTATCTCTTCATCATCAGCACTCCCAGCCATACATTCATAATCTTTTAAATATGCTGGTGCTTTTCTTTCTCTTTCAGAACGTCGTAAACCAGGTTCATCTGCATTTTGTTCATCACTTGTGCTTTCTTCTTCTGAAATAGGTTCAGATGAGACCTCTTGTGTTTCCTGTCTAACACTTGTGCTCTCTACACTCACTGCAGGCTCAGTAGAACTCCCATGTGCTCCCTGTGACACCTGGTGTTCTGCTCTTAATTCTGGCTTAACAGGGATAGTTCTTCTATATCTAAAAACATCATCAAACATGTCAGGATCATCCTGAGTTTGCCTTTCATTCATAATCTGAGTCTGCCATTCATTCATAGTTTGAGTTTGCCATTCATTCATAGTTTGAGTTTGCCATTCATTCATAGTTTGAGCTACAAATTTAACCAGTCGATGTTTGCAGATTTTTCCTGTGTTTGGGTAATAGACTAAATATGCAGGGCTGTATTTATCATAACCCACAAAGATACCTTTTTCACACCTCGGATCCAGCTTTTTCTTAATTTGTCTATATGTATAGCACACACACCCAAATTCTTTCATTTTAGAAAGGTCAGGCACCTTTCCTGTCAGCAGGTAATATGGAGTTTGTTTCAATCGGTTGTTGAAACACCTGTTTCTAATTACTGCAGAAGCCATTACAGCATAAGCCCACAACTCTTTAGGTAGATTACTTTCTATCAACATACATCTCGCCATTTCAAACAATGTTCTCCAGCTTCTTTCAGCTGTGCCATTCTGATGCGGTGAATAAGGTGCAGATGTTTCATGTCTGATAGAATTTTTACTCATTAAAGACTGAAAGTCTTTTGACGTGAACTCTGTACCATTATCGGATCTGATGCATTTTATTTTACCATATGGGGCAACATCTGCAATAAACTTTTCAGTAGCTCTAGCTGTGTCACTCTTAGCTTTAAGAAAATAAACAAATATAGTACCAGAATAGTCATCTGTAAATGCTATTGTGTACCTGAAACCGCCTTTTGCAGCAGGCTCGATTGGACCAGCTAAATCAGTATGAACTAATTCAAGAGCGTTTTCTGCTTTTGCATCAGCTTGTCTGTTTCTGTATTGACAGAATTTACCCAAGATGCAAGTTTCACAGTCTAGGTTCGTTTTATCACCCTTCCCTTTAATTTTCATGCCTTTTACCACGTTTTCTAATTTTAGCAGGTCTTGGAAATTACAGTGGCCTAAAATTTTGTGCCACTCCTGAATGTCATAACAACCTGAAATCACATTACTTTGTTCATCCTCATAATTTTCATCATTTTTATTGTCATTGTCAAATATGTCTAGATAATAAAGTCTATCATAGACACTGATGTCAAACCTTGTACCGTCCTTGGCGATGAGTTGACTGCATTCTTGGTTGAAGTTGACCGAGGCTCCCCTGGACGTCGCCGCCTTCACAGAAAAGATGTCTTGTGGGTACGTTGGGACGTACAACGCCCGTTTGATCTCCACCTTCATCCTTCGTCCTTGTGTGTCCCGCAGCCAGACCTCCGCGTCACCTCTCTTCACCGCCACACCGTTCGTCCTCGTCCCGTCAGCGAGCTCGATGAAGTGTTGTTCTGGTTCAAACGTGTCATCCCAGCGTTTGAACCTGTTAACATCAGTGATGATGTGTGAGGTCGCTCCGGTGTCCACCATCAGGCCTCTCTGTTTCCGTCCGCTGATCTGTGCGTCGTTTGTCTTGAATGCGAATGAGTGATCATCCTCCACTTCATCGGTCGCTTGGTTCACATTCTTCATCTTCTTTCGCCAACAGTTACTCTCTGCATGACGTGGACTCTTACACACACAGCACCACTGTTGCTGTGTTTTATTCTTTGGACACTGCTTTGCTCTGTGTCCCCCCAGTCCACAGCTGTAACAGATGAGCTCCTCGTTTCCTTCTCGTCTTCGCACTGCTCTGCTCCTGTAGCTTCTCAGCTTCTTTAGCGCTTGCTGCAGCTGCTTGATGGCGTAGGCGCTCCGGCTCAGGTTCTCCTTCTGGGCCTGCTGCTCCAGCTCCAGAGCTCTGCTCTGCTCTTTGGTGGCGTCCCGTTCTGAAGAGACTCTCATGAGCTCGTAGCTCCGTTCGTCTCCGTCGGAGCATAGTCTTTGCCAGCGACCTTCCTTGTCCCCGCTGGGCCCATAACCTGTTCGGTTCATCATCTCAGGGCAGGATAGGTCGGACAAAGTGACGGCTCAAGATCCAGTTTTTAGTTTAGGAGGTTTATTTCATGCAGGAAAGCCATCAAATGCATACAGACTTCATCCATCCTAATCATCACAGCTGCGTTAATAACACTCCTTAAATAGTCCCTCGTTGATGACGTACGTGAGAGCGCACAATACCTCACGTGACTAATCTCAACAAAACGGGATTTGAAAACCGAGAGGGAGGGGGCCTGTCTGACAAGCAGAGGTAACTCGTTCCAGAGTCTTGGGCCTGTTACAGAGAAAGCCCTGTCACCTCTGTGCTTAAGACGAGTCCCTGGAACTCTTAAAAATACCTGGTCCTCTGACCTCAACGCACGTGGTGGGACATATGGGTATATCAAATCAGAGAGATAGGCGGGGGCGAGACTGTTCAGCGATTTGTAGACATACATGAGAATTTTGAACTGGAATTGAAGATGAACCGGTAGCCAGTGCAGGGAGGCCAAGACTGGTGTAATGTGCTCTCTTTTGCATGTACTGGTTAAAAATTGGGCTGCTGCGTTCTGGACCAGTTGTAATCGTGCAATGGTGGTCTGACTGATACCAAACAGGAGTGAATTGCAGTAATCAAGCCTAGATGTAATAAATGCGTGAATTACTGTCTCCAGGTTATTTTTTGATAATATGGGCTTTAACTTAGACAGTCACCTCAGCTGGAAAAAACAGGATTTAACTATCATATTTACATGGCTGTTGAGTTTCATGGAAGGGTCCATTATAAAGTCAAAGTCAACTTTATTGTCAGAACTGCAATATGTACAGGACATATACAGGATTGAAATTGCGTTTCTCTCAGTCCCTCGGTGCAACAGTAACCATTTAAACACTAAAACACTGAAACATTTAATAAACATAAGCATAAAATAGTAAAAGTGTAACACTGTCCTGAGTTTTTGCATAGTAGTATAAAAGTATGAAAATTTACACCAACACTAAAACACTAAACATTTAATGAACATAAGCATAAAATGAAATAATAAAAGTGTAATACTGTCCTGAGTTTTTGCATAGTAGTATAAAAAGTATAAAAAGTATATCTATAAAATAAACTGAAGGTTCTAGCATTGACATTTGCAAAGAGTGGCAAAGCAGCATATGAGTTAATGTACACAGTATATGTATGAGGTAGTTGATGTTGGTATAGAGGCAAAGTGGCATATGCAGTAAGGCACATTGGGCATCCTTAAATAAGGCTAGTCAGAGAATACTGTATATGTATCAGCAGTAGTGTAGATATAAAAGTAGTGTAAATGTAAACAGTAGTAATAAATGTAAACAGTAGTAATAAATGTAAACAGTGAATGTAAACAGTAGTATGTAAACAGTGAATGTAAACAGTAGTATGACTATAGGCAGTGATGTAATACAAACATTAGTGCAAATATGAGAAGTAGTGCAAACTGAATGAGCACATGACCGAGAGTTTAGTGAATAACCCGTTTGATGACACAGAGTCCAGTGTTAAAATCTTTGTGTTGTGTGGTAATGTGTGAGAAAGTTTTTTGTGTTAAGGCAGTTCAAATGGGAGGGGAGGCAGAGCAGGCAGAGTGTTTAGCATCCTGACTGCCTGATGAACAGAGCTGTCTCTCAGTCTGCTGGTTCGAGCCTGGAGACTCCTCAGTCTCCTCCCTGATGGCAGCAGTCTGAAGCAGCTGTGTAGTGGGTGTGTGGGATCACCTGCCATGCAGAGGGCTTTCCGAGTGAGGCGGTTGCTGTGTAATGCTGGATCCCCACCGCACGCATCTCGCGCAGCCGAAGCAGCCACTTTACATTGAAAGTCTATGGGGCCGCGCATCTTGGAGCAGCGGGGCGTGACGCGGCGCGCCTTCCGCATTTCAAGCAGCGCATCAGGACCCGGCAGCCCCTTTTCACGCACGCGCGCGCAGCCAGCAGCCACTGTAGAAGCAGGGATTGTCCTGCTTCTTCTGCTCGCAGATTATCAGCAACCACTCGGGAGTGACTCTGCAAAACAGCATCCGGTAGGAAAACCTGGCATTTTTAAAGTTGCTGCTGTACATCTCCCCAAACATAAAAAAAAAAGTTTTAATCTCAACAAATACTTTTTGAGCTGCAGTTCGGCTCGTAGAAGACACACACAAGTATTGACGAGGCACGTACAGCTGGTTTTATCTGCCCAGTGTACATAAACAACACGGATCTGACCGGGAAGGGAGCCACGACACGCTCCTCCCACTGCGCGTCTGCAGACGTTAGTGGGGACAGACATCTGTTGTAAGCAGCAAACACAGAGCATTAGGAGCATTTGGATGCGTGCGGTAGGGATCCAGCATAAGTCCTGCAGTGAGGGGAAGGAGGTGCCGACGGGATTATCACTCCCAGATTTGTGACTTTTTGTTTTTCAGACAGGGCTAGAGCAGAAAGGTCGATGCAGTTGTTCGAGATTGTGTCCTTGGGAAGGAACAGTATGGCTTCAGACTTCTTTTCATTAAAACTTAAGAAATTTAAAGCCATCCAGTCCCTGATGTCACCCAGGCAGTCGAGCAGAGGTTTAATAGAGCATGTACCATTGTTTCTTAGGGGGAAGTAAATTTGACAGTCATCGGCGTAGAAGTGGAAAGGTATGTTGTGTTTCCGGAAAATAGCACAGAGTGGCAGTAGGTATAAGGAGAATAGGAGAGGACCCAGGATGGACCCCTGCGGAACCCCCCATTTAAGTGCAGCCACTGCAGAACTAAAATTGTTGATGGAAACACAAAATGACCTGTCAGAGAGGTAGGATCTGAACCAATTGAGGACTGACCCTGTGATTCCCACCAACTGCTCCAACCTAGCAATGAGGATCTCATGGTCAATGGTGTAGAAAACGCATGTAAGGTCCAGTAGGACAAGCAGCACAGAGTCACCAGTGTCTGTGGATTGGAAGATGTCATTAAAAACCTTCAGTAGGGCAGTTTCAGTGCTGTGTAGAGATTTGAAGCCAGATTGGAATAACTCAAGGATAGTGTGATCCTCCAGGAAACACTTCAACTGGGACTCAACTATTTTCCCTAGAAGTTTAGATACAAATGGGAGTCTGGAGACAGGCCTGAAGTTAGATACTACTGAAGGGTCAAGGTTTTTTTTTATTTTAGGAGAGGTTGAACAGCAGTATGTTTTAATGATTTTGGCACCACACCAGTGGATAATCTGCTATTTACAATAGAAAGAATGGAGGGACCTAGAGTAGGAAAAAACCTCCTTTAGTAGCCAAGGGGGGACCATATCAAAGGGGGAACCAGATGGTTTCAGGTTGCACATGACCTGCTCTAGAGAAAACAGAGAGACTGGTTTAAAATGGTCAAATACAACAACAGATTGAGGTGAGATGGATGGATCATGAGTTGGAAGAGAAATGAGAGCTCGGGTGGTCGCAATTTTTTCTAAAAAGAAATGTAGGAAGTTCTTGCAGCTCAGTCGAGGCATCCAGAGGTGATGGTTCAGTGAGGTGGAGAACAGCGTTTAGGGTGGAGAACAGAATGGATTGTGAGAGTTTGAAGCAATGATATCTGAAAAGTATTGGGATTTAGCAGTTTTTACTACTTTCTGATAATGGCGCCAACTCTCTTTTAGTATTTGAAAAGAGACCTGCAACCTGTCTTTTCTCCATTTGCGCTCCGCCCTCCTGCACTGCTGCCTAACAGCTTTGGTGACATCACTCAACCACGGTTCTGCTCTGAGTTTTGGTTTTCTAGTTTTAACAGGAGTAACATGATCCAGAGCCTTTGAGCAGACAGAGTTGAACTGGGATGTCGGCTCCTCAGTGGTGGAGAGAAACACTGGGGACTGAATGATCATTTCTGAGTAGTAAACGTCAGTAAAACGTGCAGCAATTAAATGGTTAATGGCCCGGCTGCTACGTGCAGGAATGCATGGCTTAGGAGTTAGATGGGGGAGGGTGAACTCAAACCGGACTGGCATGTGATCTGAAAACACATTGTCACCGATTTCAAGATTAGTAACAGTCACATCACATGTTAAAACAAGGTCCAGTGTCCGCGCTCTTGAGTGGGACCGTTTACATACTGATTTAGATTAAATGAGTCCAATAAATCTAAAAAGTCCGTAACCATGGGCTTCTCATGACAGCACACATGCAAATTAAAATCACAAAAAATGACCACCTGATCATATTTTGGTGATTTCAGTCAATAAGTCAGAGAATTCATTGACGAAATCCTTAGACCGAGGTGGGCAGTAGATGTGTGCACATAAAGTCACAGGCGAATGGCCGAGTTCAAAAACAGTCAGCTCCAAACTGGAGCAGCAAACTGGGATGGGCAGTTGTTTACAGCCAACAGATGGTTTGAATATTGTTATTAATCCATCACCACGATGACCTGATGGCCGCGGGTCGTTAAAATACAGACAGTTCGGTGGTAATAATTCAGTCAATGTGTTGGACTCACCTGGTGACATCCAAGTCTCTGTGATGAAGAAAAAGTCCAAATCATGCTCTTGAAAGTAATCCCTGAGGATGAAAGTTTTGTTGGAGACAGATCTTGCGCTGACCACACACATCCTGATGTTATCCGAGGTGGATCCGGCAATGGTTGAGTGAGCGTGCGCCAGCGGCTGCAGACTTTCAACAATGAACTGCACCGGCCGCCAACTCCCGTTGTTTTCCTGGTCCATGCACGCGGGAAGCGGGCAATGGGAATCATGACCATGAGCTGGAGAAAAAGATGCAGCACATAGGACTTTGAGCTTCACCATCCGGCCAGCTCGTTTTACCCATCATCTGGAGCGGTTTCTCCGTGCAGGGAGCGCAACGGATGTAAATAGGCAGGTTATCCGCTAGCAACGGTGGATGAGGGTCTTCCAGAGGTATGTTCATACTGGCCCAAATAAGCGACATCAGTGGCAGAAAAACGAAGATACAGGAGCTGTTGACGACCGTACACCAGTAGTATGTTAATGTCACCAATGAAAAACTAACAAAACACAAAAAATCCGAACACCATCAGCAGAGGTGGATTGCAAGCCATGTACACGGGCGCCATCTTACCGGTTTAAAGAGGCAAATATTGTCCTGCTTAATTATAATAACTATAATTCCAAAATTGCTCTGCTCAGGGCATGTTGGAGTAGCTCTTATATTCATTCTGAGATTTTGCTTTAGAAAACTTTCCTCATTTATCTGGATGGAAATCACTTTTTTCGAATGATTACTTTCTCTGGTATAAGATGCTGTGCCACTGGAAGGATTTTTACTTAAACCTTTTCACTTTAGGACATTTGTTATGATGCGGAACCATTACAACAAGGCAATTTTCTACAACTGGGAGCTGCTGATGAACATCTCATAAGTTCAAATAATGCCTCAACTACAGCACTAAATCCCAAATGAGTTGAAAAGGAGGTTCCGTGGATGCATCAATGTTTATCTGGAAGCTGTGCGCGAGTGCCTGACTGCTAAAATCTTGGAGGTAGCGGAAAACGCAGCTCGTGATAGCGGGAGGACCGAGATTGCCCCTGGCACCTGCAGTTAAGTCCACCATGACGAGGAGCTCAGCAGGCTGTTGGGAGAAATGGCCATCGCTCTGGGAGGAGTTCTGCCCGACATTCAGGCAGTCCAACTGCCCAAGAGGTCTGCTGGATCTGGATGGACGGATTGTTCCCTTATCAGTCAGTGCACTCAGTGCAACATATGACTATGGAAATTGCGCCGCCGCATGGTTCACCTGAAGTAATACATTCACACCTTGAAAAGGCAGGTGGGCGTCAGAGTCATCAAAGAGGCCCCGCCCTCTTTGTATAAAAGAGGCTGACGCCCAGCCTTCCATCTCTTTTATGCCCTTCACCTCGCTTACACCTGAACTTCGTGGGACTCTCTGTGACTGCATCGCTCGACTGGAGATAAGCTCGCTCCCTACCCTAAGCGTACAGAGAAATTTCCTACGTACTGCTGGGTTAGCGAAAGCTAGCCCAGTGCATTTTATTTAACCTCAAGGTTTTTTCTTCTCTCTTTGCAGCTTTGCTCGACGGCGCTAACTGCATCACTCGCTACTTAGCTAACGGAGTTAGCAGGCTAGCTAACGAGAGCAGATCGACGAGAGGACGTCTCCGGCCCAAGTTAGCTGTAGCTAACGAGCTCAACTCTTCTTAGCCATGGCTCCAGAGAAGGAAAAGCGAAAATCCCAAAATTCTAAGAAGACCAGCAGGCCAGCGAGCCCTAGCTCCCGAGCTTGCCCCAGCAACTGCGGCTACTCCCTTTCGGCGACGGACACCCACGAAGCCTGTCCCGTCTACCTGGGGTTGTTGCATGCTAAGACAGCGTTGGAATCCCCCGAGTCCTGCCCTCACTGCAGCCAGATGCTTGATGCTATGAGGAAGCGTTGCATGGACATCGTGGTCAAGGCCATGGGTGGTTCCGCGGGGGCACAGGACCCAGACCTCACAGAGGCACTCACTCCCACACCGGAGCTCGAGGTAGTTGACCTGGAGGACAGTGGCCACGCTGACTGGGGGGACAGTATGGACATGGCGGCCCCCATCGGGGACTCCACCGTCGAGTTTGATATGAGAAGCCTGTTAAGCACAGAAGAGCTCTCGCTAACAGCCTCGGGTGAAATATCAGACGATGAAACTGAAAACGAGGACGAGGGAGAAGACGAGGACTTCTCCCAGAGCTTGACAACAGCTCACCCAGAGACTGATGTCTCCATCCCCGCTCTGTACGACCTGTGTCGCAGAGTGGCGGACACGCTGCGGATCAGCTGGCCAGAACCCCCACCTCGACAATAGGTAACGAGGTTGGCGGGGAACTACTTCTTCGCAAAGCAGCAGTCAGCCACAAGGTACAGGATGCCGATTTTTCTGGATTTCCTGACGGCACTGACTCGTACCTGGGCTGAACCCAGAGCTCCCATGCTTTTGTCTCTCTCCCAGTTCCTTAACGTCGTCGGCGTGGAGGCAGTAGGAATAGCCACCGTCCCGCAGATGGTGGACACACATGGCGGCCCACTTAGCCCCCAGAACATCGGGCTCCAAGCCAACTCTTCCCAGCAAGACCTACCGCGCCTCTGCCTCCTAGCTCAAAAAATGTTACAGAGCTCAGGGCCTCGCGGTCTGCGCCACAAACGCTTTGGTCATGATGCAGGCCTACTTGGTGGAGGAGCTGCAGGAGCTCCAGCAGACAACAAACAAAAAGAATGCGGCAGAGATCCTGGAGGAGGCCCTTAGGGCGACAGACTTTGTCCTCCGGATGATGGGGACCGTGGCCATCGCTCAGGGGAGATGCATGGCTGAAGTGGTTATCGCCCAGCGCCATTTGTGGCCGACCTTGACGGACCTGCCAGAGGGCCAGCGGTACCAGTTCCTCCACCACCCGATCGAGTCGGTGGGGCTCTTTGGAGGGGCTCTGGAACGTATCCAGAGCAAGCTGGAGCAAAGACAAAAACAGGCTGAAGCCCTATGCGAGGGGATGCCGAGAAAAGCTTTCGCGCCCCCCAGAGACGCCAGTGGGAACAGAGCCGTGCAGCATTGACACAGCTCAGCCACATGCCATCCCCCGCAAAAAAGGCCAGCGTTCAACGGGGAGCAACGGCCGAGACCCGCTGCAGGACCGCCTCAGGCTGGCCAGGCATGGGCCAGGAACAGGTTTGTTCCTTGCCAAGCGGTTCCACCAAGATCTTCCTAGACGAACCTGGAACGAAGGCAGAAGTTGGCCTGACGAAACGGGACCACTTCGCAGTTTTACAGGTTCGTGGTACAGGAACCCAGACTTTTAAATCCAGACTTTATGTGTGAAATGCAACAAAAAGCTGGTGACATTTGTGTGTGCACAAAACATGTTTCTGTTGTGTGTAAAAAAGACGATTTGTTCTTTAAAACACAAAAATAAAGTTTCAAAAGCACATCCTACCCTGTGTCTTGACTAAAAAACAACAACATAGCACCATTTTTATGAAAACAGTCTCGATAAAGGGAGAGGGCAATCACCCCTCCTCCCTCGTGAAACACAAGGTGTCAAGCAAGACAATGAGCCTCAGCGGGGCGTCAGGGGTCTGTCTGCCACAGGCAGACTTCCTGGCGATTGTTGGCGGACAGGTCAGCTTGTCGAAGGGCGAGCAGGTAGGGGTCATTGCTCCACCTCCCGCACCCTCGACACAAAAACAACCCAGAATACAGATGCCTCACAGGCTTAGCGCACACGCTCAGGCCTGGAGGGCATGTCGTCCAAACACGTGGGTCATGTCGACCGTCAGTCGGGGCCTCCGGCTGCAGTTCCACAAGCGGCCACCCCCTTTCACGGGGGTGCTGCTGTCCAACATAAACCCAGACCGTGCCCACGTTCTATGGGAAGAAATCTCTTCCCATAGATCACCACATATGCTTCAAAGACAGGTTGGGGAGGTTTCTGCAGAAACCTGCATGCCCAACGGGTCCCCGCCTGTGGAACTCTCTTCCTGACTGCCTGAGAGCCCTACAGTCTGTGGTTGACTTTAAGAGCGGCTTGAAGACCTTTCTTTTCAACCGAGCATACTCTGCCTCCTCATGATTCTATCTTTGATCTTAGTTGATATTGTTATTGATTTTACTTGTTTTATTACTTGTTTTATTGACATTTAATTCTGTTACACTTTGTAGCACTTTGAGATTTTCATTAATGAAAAGTGCGTTGTAAATCAAATTCATTATTATTATTATTATTGGAAACAGCAGGAGGTAAAGCTCCACATCACCTTCCTGGAACTGAAAGCTGTGTTTTTGTCCATGAAGCACTTTTACAAGAAGGGGCTGATTACAAAACAACATGTTCTGATAAAATCGGACAATAGAACAACAGTGTCCTTCATCAACAGAGAAGGTGGGACAAGGTCCCGACCCCTCCTCAGCTTGACACACAAGCTGCTCATGTGGTGCAGCTCCTGAATATTGTCGCTGAGAGTGACACACATCCCGGGCAAGCTAAACCACGGGGCAGACGCCCTCTCCAGAGGGCCCCTGTTCTCCTTAGAGTGGAGACTGAACCCGTGCATCGTGGACCAGATCTGGACACGATACGGGCGGGCATCCGTAGATCTGTTCGCCTGCAACAGCAGTACTCACTGCGTCCTGTATCATTCGATAAGGGAATAAAACGCACCGCTGGGAACAGACGCTCTGGCGTACAACTGGCCAGCAGGGGCGCTATTCCCTGATACTCATAGCTCCCAGATGGCCACAGAAACCATGGTTCCCAGAAGTGATCTCACTGTTGTCAGGGACACCATGGCAGCTGCCCCCCCCACAGGGACCTGCTGACTCAGGCCCACGGGTAGCTCCTTTACCCACGTCCAGAATTATGGCAACTTTGGGCCTGGCCGCTGAGAGGAACCGGCTGATGGCCTCCGGCCTCCCGGTAACGTCATAAACACGATACAGGGAGCGAGAGCTCAGTCAACTCAGACTCTCTACGCTCGCAAATGGCGTGTTTTTGAGGCCTGGTGTCTAGAGAGGAATATTATCTCATATTCCTGTGACCTGGTCCAGCTCCTCACTTTTCTACAAGACCTGCTGGAGAAGGGCCGCTCCTTCTCCACCATTAAGGTCTTCCTGTCAGCCATCTCAGCATGCCATGAAGGCTGGGGAGGTAAATCACCCGGTGCCCACCCTCTCATGATACGTTTCATGAAGGGCGTACTGAGAAAAAGTCCTCCCAGCAGGACTCTGGCCCCTGATTTGGACCTCCAGTTGGTCCTGGACGTTCTGTGTGAGCCTCCATTTGAGCCTATTAGCAGCATTAAGATAGATTTGTTATCTTATAAAACTGCTTTGCTCTTAGCGTACACATTCCAGCATTGCCTGAATCAGGGGGACGGGGGGAAACACATAGTTTGAATCCTCTAGTCACGTAAATAAAATACGTTATATTTATCCAACCTCATCCCTTCAGAAGAGAAACCGACCAGATTAAGCTTTTAGGGGAGCTATGGACTGATTTAGGTCTGCCCACGAGCTAAAACTGACTTATTTCAGATCATCACAGAGGAGTTATGATAGCTGTTTCAGCATCATATATGATTTACATCCAAGATGGCGGCGCGAGCACTCGCTGCGGCTTCTCTCTCTCCAGAGAACACAGTGTTTTTGTCTTTGTCCTGCATGCCGCAATGTGCCGTCACGTCTCCGTCATGTCTACGTGTTCAGAACGCTAGTACAGCCGTGAATTCCTGATTGATGTTGGAAAAACCGCTCATTTGGAAATAAACAGCGAGCTTCAGGAAAAGCTTCATGAGCTCGAGGAGAAGCTACGTGAGTTTCGTGACTGCGACCTGCTCTGGAAGCCAGCCCCGAGCCTCGCTTCATCGCGCCCGCAGTGGAAGCGCAACAAGTGGAGTGACTGTGACCTGCTCTGGGAGCCAGCACCGAGCCTCCCTCCATTGCACCCGCATTGGAAACGCGACAAGCGGCGTGACAGGAAACAGAAGCGAGGTAAACGCGGAGGTATCAGAGCTAGGCTAGCAGCTAGCCCACACAAACCGGCGATCCCATCCATGGTTTTGGCTAACGTGCGCTCCTTGGACAATAAACTGGATTATATACGCCTGCTACGAACGACAAAAAAGACTGTGAGAGACTGCTGTGTGTTTGTATTCACGGAAACGTGGCTCAACAACAACGTTCCGGACCATGCTGTTCAGCTAGGGGAGCTAACATGCTACAGAGCAGACCGAACCCTCGAGGGAGGTAAGACACGGGGAGGGGGGCTGTGTGTTTACATCAACAAAGCATGGTGCCTGGATGCTGCTGTGGTCCACAAACACTGCTCACCTTTAGTGGAGTTTATGACTATTAAATGCAGACCGTTTTATTTACCGAGGGAATTTACAGCTGTTATGATTGTTGCTGTATATATCCCTCCAAGCTCCAACAGCAAAGTTAGAAGTGAGGCTCTGAATGAACTATATCTGCACATCAGTGAGCAGCAAACAGCCCATCCTGATGCTTTTCTCATCACGGCTGGTGATTTCAACCAAGCAGATTTAAAGAGTGTATTTCCAAAAACATACAGAAACATAAACTTTGCAACAAGAGGAAACAATACACTGGACCAAGTTTACACCACCATGAAAAATGCCTACAGAGCCCTCCCCCTCCCCCACATTGGTGCTTCTGACCATATCTGTGTTATGCTAAAGCCAGCATACAGGCCACTGGTGAAAGTCACAAAACCAGTCCGCAAGCAGATACGAGTGTGGCCAGAGGGGTCTTCAGAGGCACTCCAGGACTGTTTTGACACCACAGATTGGGGTATGTTCAAAGAAGCTGCTACCACAAACAACAACACATGTCTCCAGGAGTACTCAGACACTGTATGTTCATACATCACCAAGTGCATTGATGATGTAACCAACCTCAAAACCATCACTGTTCGGGCTAATCAGAAGCCATGGCTGACAGCTGAGGTTTACAGACTCCTGAGAGCTAGGAATGCTGCCTTCAAAGCGGGAGATCAGGTGGGCCTGAGGGCAGCCAGAAAGAACCTGGAACTGGGCATCAAAAAGGCCAAGGAGCAGTATTCCAGGAAAATAGCTCACCGTTTCAAGGACAGCAAGGATACACGCAGTCTGTGGCAGGGAATACAGACCATCACAAACTACAAACCACCCCCCAGACCTGTGACAGCTCAACCTCTACGCTGAATGAACTGAATGAGTTCTTTGCTCGGTTTGAGGCAAGTAACAGCACACCTGCACATAAACTCCCCCCCTCTCCTGATGGCCAGGTGCTGGCGCTGTCCTCAGACAGCGTAAGGCGATCATTTATCAAGATTAACGCCCGGAAGGCCTCTGGTCCTGACAACATACCTGGTCGTGTGCTGAAGGACTGTGCAGGGGAACTCGCAGCGGTCTTCACGGACATCTTTAACATCTCACTGAGCCAGGCCATCGTCCCCACCTGTTTCAAAGCCACCACCATCATCCCTGTCCCAAAGAAGGCAACGCCCGCATGCCTCAATGACTATCGCCCAGTAGCACTCACCCCCATCCTGATGAAGTGCTTTGAACGGCTAGTCATGAAAAGCATCACATCTGTCCTCCCTGCCTCCCTGGATCCCTTCCAATTTGCATACCGACCTAATCGCTCAACCGACGATGCCATCTCCTCTGCCCTCCACACAGCTCTCACACATCTGGACACGAAGGACTCTTATGTTAGAATGCTGTTCATCGACTTCAGCTCGGCATTCAACACCATCATCCCCCAACAGCTCATCCATAAACTGGACAGTCTGGGGCTGAACACCTCAATGTGTAACTGGCTGCTAGACTTCCTGACCGGGAGACCACAGACAGTACGGATCGGGAGTAACACATCTAGCACCATCACATTGAACACAGGGGCCCCACAAGGATGTGTGCTGAGCCCCCTTCTATTCACCCTGCTAACACACGACTGCACACCATCGTACAGCTCCAACCACTTCATCAAGTTTGCGGACGACACAACAGTGGTAGGTCTCATCAGCAACAACGATGAGACGGACTACAGGAACGAGGTGAGCCGCTTGGCCTTGTGGTGCGGACACAACAATCTCACTCTCAACGTGGAGAAGACAAAGGAGATTGTCGTGGACTGTTACGGCTGGCTCAGGCCGAACACATTAAATGGACAAAGGACACAAGAAGGCAGAATGTAAAAATAAAAAGCTTTATTGAAAACTGCCCGACTCCTCCCTCCAGGTGCGGAGTGCACCGTCTTCTGGCACAGGGCAAAAAAAGGGAGCAAAAATAGACAGACAAAAGTACAAATAAGTGGTGGACAAGAGTGAGTCAGCCAAAAAGAATATAACGTCCCCAGCGTCGGCCCAACCCATAAAAACAGGGCCGTCGCAGCCTATCTGGAGACGGACTACCTGACCAAAAGGGGACCCTAGGGGTAAAAGAAAAACGATATAACTGGACTACCGATCTCACTCTGTCATTAGGCAAACCAACAAAAACTCCAAACAGCTCCAAGCTCCAAACAGCTCCAAACAGCTGGTCACCTCTGGACCAGCCACACAACCTCCTGGTTAAACCAACTTAACCAAACCACACAGGTCAGTATCCCTGATCTCAATTATCATTAGCAGGATCCTAATGTCATCAATGCAGCCTTCAGCTACCCAGTGCACTAAGCACAACAAAAGTCAAATGATGAGCAAACATTCCTAAGTGCATCAAGCACAGTCAAACTCCACAAACAAATGAGCTGACACAAATGCAACTAGCAGTCAAGACCAAACATGAGCTAGTAGCCACTCTTTAAGTGCATCTAGCAGTCAAGACCAAACATGAGCTAGTAGTTACTCTTTAAGTGCATCTAGCACAGTCAGGACCAAACATGAGCAATCAGCTACTCACCAACAATCTTCTAGACAGAAGATCAAACTTCCTGACAGGGGCGGGCGGAGAACACCCCACAGTACCCAAACAGTACTCAAACAGTACCCAAACTACCAAACAGTACTCAAACAGCTCAGCAATAAAGCAACCAAACTCTGAGCTCACAACACTCCGCATTCAAGCACAGTCAACTTGAAGTATATATAGGCGTGGCTCTCAGGTGTTCCTGGCTGAACACACACAAGCCTGATCACAATCAGACTAATTAACCACACAAAAGCATGACTGCAGTCAACATACATAAGAACTAAAAGGTGTCAGCATTGGCAGCTTCCTCAGGATATGTAACACCTCCACCACCAGTGTTTTGTATGGGGGTGATGTGGATGTCAGGTGAAAACATCTCACATCCGCACATGCAAAATAAATAGGACCCTAGAGAGCAACAATGTAGCGGTCACAACAGACAAACGGACTAAAAACATCATTAAAACTAGTCCGCCTAACCGCTAACATAATCAATGTCATGTTATCTTAAAATGTTCTGAAGCCAAACAGGCGACGCTTGTCTAGGCTTACTCTATAAGACTTATTTTTGTTAACAGACACCAAACCAACATCAACATCATGACCAAGGATGCCAGTGGGAGAGTGGATACTCTTCATAACAGCCAGAGGGAAACTGTCATTTTCTGCATGTGGCAGCTCCACCATGTCAGCTGCAACAGCACTGTTTCCAGCCACACTGTAAGCACAGTAGAGACAGTTAGACACAGAATCATTTGAAACATGTCCAATATAAGGCTGCAGCACTTCATTTCTCACAGACAGTGAAAATGTATTTTCTTCAGACCCATCTCTTGCTTTAGGTTGAGGCGACGGTCCCATGTCATCCACCACCACTTTCTCTTTGATTTCTGTAGTGGCAGAAACGGGACATAAAGGAGCAGGAGAATGTGTCACGTGTGGCTTCATCTCTCTTAGGCTCACTGGGACATCCTCTTCCTCAGAGCTAAATAAAAAACATTCCCTTAGTTCAAAGTCATCCTCCTTTAGCTCTTCTAAGTCTATTATGTCCTCATCTGACTGAACTATGGTTTGTTCAGTTTTAAGTTCAGTGTCAGGTTTAGTTTCATGTTCAGTGTCAAACATCTGTAAGAAACAGTCACCAAGATCGTCATCTACTTCTTGAAGATGAAGCAAGAGTTTCACTTCCTCCACTGGAATCGGTTTTGCTTCACAGTTCATCAGGGAGTTTTTACTCAAATTGATCTTGTCTTCTTCCTCCGGTAGATGTTCTTGAGGCGCCCCCTTCTGTTGAGGTGTGAGAGGCACCCGCATAGACACAGATGATGCATCAAAGTTAGGACATGCTAGGGCTGCTTGAGTGCAAAGCACTGGTGCAGTAACCACCGGATGACAGGCATGTTGAATTGTCAGCCTTCTCAGCCGTTCCAAATCCTCTTGTTCCTGAAGACGCTTAATTTCATCCAGAGCAGCTTGAAGTCTCTGTTGCTCAAGCTCTTGTTCTTTCAAGAGAGCTTGGTGTTTAATCATTAAGTTTCTTTTTTTAATTTCGAACTGCTCTAAAATAAGCTCTTTTTCTTTCCTTATTTGTTCATCATGTTTTCTTTTTAAAGCAGCTTCATTTTCCTTTTCCTTTAGACGCTCTGTATCATTTACCTCAGGAAAAATGTCAAGCATAAATAATTTAGTCAACAGTTCACCTTTAAAATGTTTTTCATGAATGCGGCGTCTTATATCAATGTTGAAGTGTTCTGCCACACTCAACATTTGTTCTATAGTGCAGTCAGCAAAGACCTGCACCGTGGGCTGTTCAATAAATTTCTTCAAATTGAACTCCATGATGTGAACACAAACAGCTTTTAAGCTGTACCCCTCTTCAAAAGACTTTCACTGTAAACAACAGCAAAAAAATCCAGCTGCATTTGAAAGCAGCACAATCCAAAAACACACACACACACAGCTGCGTGTTTCAGCTCAATCAGCAACCAGGAGCTGGTCCTGTCAGCTCCAGAGAGTGCAAACTACAGCACACAGCTGTCAACACACACCAAATGTAAAAAAGTAGCAATTATATTAACTGCGGTCCAAAAACACTTGGCTTCAAAAGACTTCACTACACTCTCAATATTTTAAGCACAAAAAACTCAATGTCTGCTCAAAACCAGAACAAACAACTCAATGTCTCAAAAATCCAGGCAAGGACAAGGATTCAAAAATCCAGACAAGGAGCAAAAAAGAAGAAGGATCCAAGATCCAGACAAGGAGTCAAAAAGGATTCAAGATCCCGGACGAGGCGCCCAAAATATGTTACGGCTGGCTCAGGCCGAACACATTAAATGGACAAAGGACACAAGAAGGCAGAATGTAAAAATAAAAAGCTTTATTGAAAACTGCCCGACTCCTCCCTCCAGGTGCGGAGTGCACCGTCTTCTGGCACAGGGCAAAAAAAGGGAGCAAAAATAGACAGACAAAAGTACAAATAAGTGGTGGACAAGAGTGAGTCAGCCAAAAAGAATATAACGTCCCCAGCGTCGGCCCAACCCATAAAAACAGGGCCGTCGCAGCCTATCTGGAGACGGACTACCTGACCAAAAGGGGACCCTAGGGGTAAAAGAAAAACGATATAACTGGACTACCGATCTCACTCTGTCATTAGTGTAAGAATTAATGTGGAGGTCAATATTAATACTGACCTCTTTATCCTTAATTAATCTACTTATTCAGATTGAATAGTAAATTCACGGATTCTCTTCTTTTTCAGTTTATTCAATATTTCTGTGATCTTTATGATGGATAAATAAACAGAGCCATTAAGTGACAAAGACGTTAACTTAGTTTGATATGTCAAAGAGACACTATCATTTATTTAGAATAAATCAACTAAATTAACACCATTACACTTGATTGACATGATTTCACTTTCTTTCAATTTAAAACGTCAGCACACTTAAATTCAACACAACAGACATAAATATTGGATGTTAACATATTTAGTCTGTGGGCTCTTTTAGCTTAAAAATATAGTTTCCAGCTTAGATAGAGAGGGGAAAGAGTAGGAGGAATAAGAGGTTGGAGAGATTAAGTTATTTATCTCGAGTGTAACCAGAGATGACACATTCCATCCGACTTCGGCTAAATCCCAGGTACGTTTGTAAACCGCTCTTTACCTTTTGACGATGCGTCTGATAAAGATATTGCCAGCCTCCCAGGTGCACGGAGTCCTTCCGGCCCTCGTACGTCTGAACTGGTCGTTTACTTCCAACGTCTCCTCGGATCCGCGTCAGCCGTCAGAAACATGTGGCAGCTTCTGGCTGACTTCAAGACGAGATGTTTCTCAAAGGAAGTTCATTAAGAACTTTGGAGCTTTTGCTCGGGGAACTGGATGGAGACGTCCATCAGTTCTAGCTGACAAGTTAGTCTTTGGCTCTTGACCAAGCTTGACCAGCTGCAAGGCAGAGAGCTTTCAGGTCTCCGTCCATTCAAACTCTTTGTCCATTCAAAGACTGAAGCGTTTCCGCACAGTTAGAACTTAAAAGCAGGAACACAGAGAGGAGTTCACTTGCTTTATCAAACCCAAGGTTACAAGCCAGCAGCAGAGAGAAATGTTTAGGAAAAAAGACAGATAACGCTGGAGCCCTGCTCATCAGACTGTCTCTGAGTTTCTAAACAAAACCGTCCGGTCTCTGTGACCCGAAGGCTTCACCTTTAAACACAGCAGTGAAGACAGTAATTAACACATTTCAGAATAACACAGCATAAAAGCACATATCATGAAAATGAGAAAAGTTATTCTTGATTACATTAGAATAAAATCAAGATATAGAAATAGTCTCTTTTAGTGACTATATGTCCTCAGATTATAACTAATGGAATAATTGTGTTAAATGTCCTGCTTTACTGAGAGGTCAGTAAAGGTCATCACTGGACAGTTCAAAAGTACACAGGTGTCTTAAAAGTGGACAAGGTCATGTCCACTACATTAGGCAAACCAACAAAAACTCCAAACAGCTCCAAGCTCCAAACAGCTCCAAACAGCTGGTCACCTCTGGACCAGCCACACAACCTCCTGGTTAAACCAACTTAACCAAACCACACAGGTCAGTATCCCTGATCTCAATTATCATTAGCAGGATCCTAATGTCATCAATGCAGCCTTCAGCTACCCAGTGCACTAAGCACAACAAAAGTCAAATGATGAGCAAACATTCCTAAGTGCATCAAGCACAGTCAAACTCCACAAACAAATGAGCTGACACAAATGCAACTAGCAGTCAAGACCAAACATGAGCTAGTAGCCACTCTTTAAGTGCATCTAGCAGTCAAGACCAAACATGAGCTAGTAGTTACTCTTTAAGTGCATCTAGCACAGTCAGGACCAAACATGAGCAATCAGCTACTCACCAACAATCTTCTAGACAGAAGATCAAACTTCCTGACAGGGGCGGGCGGAGAACACCCCACAGTACCCAAACAGTACTCAAAAC
>JBBPBX010022046.1:0-11915 GCA_038048925.1 Garcialebias charrua
TAAGAACAAAAGAAACTGAAGAGAGATATAAGAAATACAAAAACAAGTTGGTATGGATAATAAGAAAACGCAAGAAGGAATATTATAGTGAGTTATTAGATAAAAGTAATGGAAATATGAAAGACACATGGAGAATAATAAATGGTGTCTTGAAAAATCAGAAAACAAGAACATGTACTCCTAAGTATTTTGTAAAGGACGGAAATGAAATGTATGACCAGAGTGAAATAGTGGATGGATTTAATGAATATTTTGTGAATATTGGCCCAAGTCTTGCAGCAAAAATACCAAAAACTGATGCGATTGTAAACCACACAGTTACAAATTGCACCAATAGTATGCTTCTTGTTGAGACTGACAAAGAAGAAATACTGAATATGGTAAAAAAAATTGCTGATAAGAGATCAAAAGACTGGGTTGACATGGACATTATGCTTGTAAAAAATATAATTGGATATGTAATCTCAAAATCTAGTGGAATACTATATAAATACATCTGTAATTTATCACTTTCAACTGGTAAATTCCCCGACAATATGAAAACAGCTAAGGTGATTCCGATTTTTAAAAATGGTGAGAAACATGTATTCGAAAATTATAGACCAATATCATTGTTACCGCAATTTTCAAAAATCCTGGAGAGATAATTTGCTACCAGACTAGATCAATTTATAGAGAAACAAAGTGTCTTAAGTAGCAGTCAGTATGGGTTCAGAGCTAACAGTTCCACATCAATGGCTATTATGGAATTCATAGAACACATAACAGCTGCAATTGATCGACACCAACATTGTGTCAGTGTTTATGTAGATTTAAAGAAGGCATTTGACACCATTGATCACAGTATTCTTCTAGAAAAGCTAAGTAGATACGGTCTGAGAGGTCATGCACTTCAGTGGGTATCTAGCTACTTGAATAATAGGAAACAGTTTGTAGAAATTAATGGTGTAAGATCTAAATTTGGTAACATTACATGTGGAGTCCCTCAAGGTTCCGTACTAGGACCTAAGTTGTTTACTTTATATGTGAATGACTTAGTTAATGTATCAGAACTTTTTGGATGTATTTTATTTGCTGATGATACAACATTTTTTTATTCAGGAAAAGATATAAACACAATGTTGAACATAGTACAGACAGAATTTGAAAGAATACAACATTGGTTTCAACAAAACAAACTGTCATTGAATTTAGAGAAAACAAATTACATGATATTCAGTAATGTGAAGACTGATGGTGATCTTTCACTTAAAGTAAATGGTATTGAGATCAGTAAAGTCAATGAGGTGAAATTTTTAGGTGTCATCATTGATGACAAGCTGTCATGGAGAACTCACATTAATTACTTACGAACAAAAATCTCAAAATCTATTGGAATACTATATAAAGTGAAGGAGTTATTTAATGACAAAGCCCTGTTTTTGTTATATAATACATTAATTCTTCCTCATTTGATTTACTGTATTGAAGTTTGGGGTAAAGCTTGTAAGACAATCACAAATCCGGTCTTTATTTTACAAAAAAGAGCTATAAGAATTATCACTAGAAAAGATTACACTCATCCATCACATATATTGTTTTGTAAATTGAAAATTTTGAAATTCTATGAATTGGTCGATTATCACATTTTAATATTTATGTATAAGGCCCACAAAAACATATTACCTTCTAACATTCAAATTAACTTTGTTAAAAGAGAGAGTTATTATTTTTTAAAGGGGATAGAACTGTTTATGAAGCCATGGTTTCGAACCTGTTTGAAAGAGAGATGTACTTCAATCCAGGGTATAAGTTTATGGAATGGTTTAGAGGATGACTTTAAAAAAATCAGATCTCTGTGTATATTTAAGAGAAGGGTTAAAACTAGTTTTTTGAAAATATATGATCATGTATAATTTAATTTAAAGAAACTGCTGTTTGAGCTGACGTATTTTTTTAGTATTGCTTTTATTTTATAATATATTTTGATTTAAATATTTTGAGAAAAAAGGAGCAGACATTATAAGATTTATTCTTCTTCTGCTTCTTTTCATTTTGATTTGTGTATTAATTGTGTTTTTTATTGTAAACATTTTTTTGTATTTTAAAATGAATGAATGAATAAAATGAAAAAAAAAAAAATCTAGGCCTGGTTTTTTGAGAAGAGGCCTGACCACAGCATGTTTGAAAGCAGATGGCACATAACCTGAAGTTAGACAGCTGTTAATGAATGACAAAACACAAGGACCAATTACATCAAAGGACTGTTTGAACATTTTTGATGGAATGATGTCCAGAGAACAGTTTGTTGGTTTCATCTGCTGAACCACCTTGATGAGGTTAGGCAGTGAAACCAGGTCGAACTCGTCAAAAACAGCGGTGGTTGTTGCAGACGTACATGATTGGACAGTGTTTGATGGGCTGACAATGTTCTGCCTGATAGAGTCAATTTTGTTGACAAAGTAGCTCACAAGTAGACTGACTGGCAGTTTTCAGAACATTGACAGATGGATTGATGACAGACTAGATTGTGCTAAATAGCACCCTCGGCCAGTTGCAGCTGGTGGAGATTAAATTGGAGAGGTATTGTGACTTGGCCTGCTTAACAGCATTTTGATAATCACAGAGACAGTCTCTCAGTATTCCCTGGGACACATGAAGCCGGTCCCGCCTCCATTTGCGCTCTGCTTTCCTGCAGCATTGTCGAAGAGCCTGCGTTGTTTCGTTGAGCCATGGAGGTGGTTTGATCTTTGAAGAAGTCTGTTTGAGAGGAGCAATGGAGTCTAAGATCGTTGTGCAGGTATGATGGAAGGAGGTGATGAATTCCTCTGGATGCAGAGATGGGTCCAGGCTGACAGCAGAGTACAGTATAAGTCAGTGCTCTTGATTTTTTGATTTGATTTATTGATTCATTCATTTTATAACAAAATATTACAGTTTAACACACAGATAACAAGAAAATTAAAATATAAAATGAAAGGTGGCAGATGAAGAAAAAATCTTATTGTATCTGCCCCTTATTTTCTAACAAACAATTCAAACAACAAATTCATTAAATACAAAAAAAGAAAATTGAATAACTCATTAACTCCCTTAATCACAAGAATTACTATTAAAACTCGTGTCTTCGTTAAACATACAGTATTTCCTTAACAATTTACCCTTGATCTTTCTTTTAAATATAAATATTGATTTAACTTCTTTAATGTCAGTTTTCTCTTCGTTCCATAACCTAACTCCCTGAACTATTGCAGTCCTTCCTTTCAAACTAGTCCTACACCTAGGCATAACAAACATATCAGTTCCCTTAAGATTATAACAACTCAATCGTTTTACAAAATATATCTGAACATTCAAAGGCAATACATTATGATGAGCTCTATACATCATTAACAATAATCCACCAGATCGTAAAACGTCAGTAATTTCATCTGATAAAATAACATACTTGTTGGATGACAATAAGGTTTTCTGGTAATAATTCTTATAACTCTCTTCTGCAAAACAGAAATAGGTTTTGTAATCGATCTACATGCCTTACCCCAAACACCAACACAATAAATCATATGTGTATGTGGAACAATAAGTGTATTATATAACAGATACAATGCCTTGTCATTCAATAGCTCTCTAACTCTATAAAATACTGAAATGGATTTAGATAAAAAAAATTGATAGAACTTATATGTTGTTTCCAAGACAATTTTTCGTCAATTATAACACCCAAAAACTTGACCTCATGGACTCTACAAATTTCAGAACCATCAATTTTAAATAAAACATCAATAGATTTGTCTTTATTACTAAAAATCATAAAATTGGTTTTATCTAAATTTAATGATAATTTATTAAGTTTAAACCAGAACTGAACTTTGTCAAGTTCAGTCGTCATTAATTCCATTGTTTGTTCAATACTCTTACCAAAAGTAAAAAAAGAAGTATCGTCAGCAAATAAGATGCATTGAAGAAGACCAAACACCTTTACCAAATCATTAATATATAAAATAAATAACTTTGGTCCCAACACCGATCCTTATGGGACTCCACATGTGATTGTGCTATACTCAGATTTCACATCATCTATTTGAACAAACTGTGTTCTTTCCTTCAAGTAACTACGTATCCATTGTAATGCCAATCCTCTACATAACTATGCAACTTATCAATAAGTATGGAGTGGTCAACAGTATCAAATGCTTTCTTCAAGTCTACAAACACACCAAAACAGTATTGTCTTTGATCCACAGCAGTTGTAACTTTTTCGATTAAATCCATAAGAGCCATAGATGTAGAGTTCATTGTTCTGAATCCATATTGACTGTTTGTCAAAATGTTATGTTTGTCAATAAATTTGTCCAATCTTATAACAAATAATTTTTCTAATAATTTTGAAAACTGTGGTAACAAAGATATCGGTCTGTAGTTATTGAACAAACATTTATCACCACTTTTGAAAATAGGAACCACCTTTGCTATTTTCATTCGATTAGGAAACATTCCTGTTGTAAAAGACAAGTTGCAAATATATGTAAATTGCACAATCACATGACCCATTATATTCTTTACAAATGTCATATCCATGTCCATATAATCCTTAGATTTTTTGTCAGCCATTTTATTAACCATATTCATTATTTCATCATTAGTTATTCCATTAAGGAACATACTATGTATGCAATCTTCAATCAAATATGTAAAATTTTTATGAACTCTAGGTATTTTTGCTGCAAGGTTTGTACCAACCTCTGTAAAATATTGATTGAATTTATTAACAATCTCATCATTATTATTTATTTCTTCATTGTCTACTACAAAATTCTGTGAAGTATTGATTCTTACTGTATGTTTTTTCAAGACATTATTTATTACTTTCCATGTCGCCTTTATATTACCACCACTTCTGTGCAATAAGTCACTATAATATTCTTTCTTATGCTTCCTTATGATCCCTACTAATTTATTTTTATATTTCTTATACTTCTCTTCTGCTTCCTGTGTTTTGCATTTTAGAAAACATGAGTATAAATGATTCTTCTTTTTGCATGCATTCCTCAATCCATTAGTCATCCATGGTTGGTCAACTATTTTCTTCTTAGTATAATTTTTTTGCACACAGTGTTTTTCATAAAAAGTTTCCAAAATATTCATGAATATATCATATGACTTATTTACATCTTCAACATACACATTTTCCCAATTTTGATTAACAAGATCTTGCTTTAGTTTATCTAAAGCTTTTTTAGATGTATTTATTATTCTATTCGTATTAGTAATTGATTTCATAGTATTATGATACTTATTATAGATAGTAAAAACCGGTAAGTGATCACTCAGATCTGTCATCAAAATACCACAAGTTACATCTTCATTATTTGTGTTTGTAAATACATTGTCGATTACTGTAGCACTATGAGTTGTGATTCTAGTTGGTCATATTATCAGTGGGTAAAGGTTTAATGTATTCATGGAGTCTATAAATGTACTAACATTGTTGGAATCTTTTATATTCCCCAAATCAATGTTAAAATCTCCACATAAAAATAATGTTTCATTACAATTTTTTTCAAGTAGTTCCATGATTCTATCTGTAAAGAATTCAACATTAGAGCTAGGTGGCCGATATACTACATAACTAATTATGATGTTTTTATCATTAGTGTTATTTATTTCTATTGTTATCATCTCAATTATATTATCAGCAATAATTGACATTTCATCAATTAGTTTACAATTTACTGTATTATTCACAAATAGAGCCACACCACCACCTTTCCTATTATTTCTGTTCATATTATATAATTTATACCCCTCAATATAGGCATTGTCCATATTTTCTTCATTGAGCCATGTTTCAGTAAACGCTATTATTGTAAAAGTCCTGTTTAGTAATTTTAAGTAATCCGTTATCATAGAAATATTAGCATTCAAACTCCTACTATTGAAGTGTATTAATGATAACCCAGACTTGGTTGAACATAAATCATTAAACTCTTTAACAGTATAATATTCACAGTCCTTTGTGACCGGAAAGAAACTTGCATCAATCTCATCATCAAGACTATATATTTTCGATTCATGATTGCCAACCTCCATCATAGATAGAGATGTTCTTTCACCAAACTAATATGTATCGACATATTAGTAGTCGTTTAATCAATATTTTTCCAATTCCTGCAGTGTTCTTATAATTTTAGCTTGTTCTCCTTCTTTTACCTTTATCCACACATTTCCGTTCCTTGTCCATGTTGCTGCAATTTTTTTATCTTTCTTTAACAACCTTGCATCTCGAGCAATACTGCTATTCTTTTTTGTTAGATGTTCGTTTATATAGACTTTTGTCCCTTTTAAATTTCTTGCTTGCATAATCACACCATTCCTTGATTTCTTATTAACAAATCTGATAACAACTGCTGGTTTACGTTTGTCTGCTTTGTTAGGTAAAGTGTAACAAGTTGAAATGCCATCATAATCAATATTAATATCTTTGTCTTGCAAAAAAGAGACTACTTGTTTTTCCAACGTCTGCAGTTCTTCATGTGATACGTCTTCCGTAGGTACAGTGCCATCAGTAGCTCTAGCGTAGGACCTAGGCTTTATTTCCAAGCCTGAGATAACCAAGTTTTCTTGACGTGCTTGTCTTTCCAAGTCATCAACTTTATTTTCAAGATCAATAATTTTTTTGTCTTTTTCACACATTTGAATTTTTAGCTGTTTTACTTCTTCAAATAAATTAATTAATTGTTCTTGTTTAGAAGATAGCTTGGCAATTTCCATCCCCATAAAGTCCAAAGATTTTTTTATGTCCTCCATATTTTCCAAACTTTGTTCCTCCAAAGCTTCCTTCTTTCCTTTTCTTGCTTTATTTGACATTGTTTACTTACAACTGGCCAAGTAATGTCTACAGTCTGGTCCGTTGTCGCCCCTGCTCCTCGATGGTAGCTGACTGCTACTACACCCAAAATCCAGCGCCAAAAGGAAAAAAAGAAAAAAGAAGAACGGACTTCGCAGCCCCTGCTGACGGCTGAGTTCTCCCCCGAAGAAGACTCGCTCCAACAGGTCACACAGATCCGACGACAGCGGCTCGAAGCACAGGCTCCTGTACAGTAGGCCCAAACGCAGCAGATCGTCCTCCCAGCAACCCCACCACCTCATCTCCCTCGGCTCGGTGGTGCTTGCTTCACGGCCGGCCTCTCGATCAACCGGTCGAAGGCGGAGGCCCAGTCACGAGGCTCACCAACCCCGGTAACCCCACCACCGCAGCTCCCTCGGCTCGGTGGTTCTTGCTTCACGGCCAGCCTCTCGATCAACCGGTCGAAGGCGGAGGCCCAGTCACGAGGCTCACCAACCCCGGTAACCCCACCACCGCAGCTCCCTCGGCTCGGTGGTGCTAGCTTCACGGCCGGCCTCTCGATCAACCGGTCAAAAGGCGGAGGCCCAGTCACGAGGCTCACCAACCCCGGTAACCCCACCACCGCAGCTCCTTCGGCTCGGTGGTGTTAGCTACACGGCTAAATTCTCAGCGAAACAGCCGAGGGCAGATGCCCAATTGCGAGGCTCACCAACTCCACGACAGCAGTCGCGCTCCAAGTCCGCCACCCAGACCCTGGATCCCCGGACTCAGCAGGACTCCCAAAACCAGAACAGCAAGTCGGTCACCAACAGTACTCTAGTCAGGCAAGTTAATAGCTTGCGTTTATCTTATATTGAACATTAGAATCTGTTCAACGTTAAAATTGGTTTGTTCGTTTTTGAATTGTTTACAAGATTAGCTCCAACGAGGCGTAGGTCCGGCAGAGACGTCCGCCATCTTAGCATCATAAGCTAACATACTAACAGTCCTTCCTGTAAACAGTTTAAACTGCGTGGTGCTGCAGCAAGCTGAGGAGCTCGGACGTAACGCAGCGGAGCTAACAGCGGAGCTAACAGGCAAACAGACGAGAGATTTTGCAGCTCAAAGTAAGAAATTAATTTTGTATGTACTGTATGTTCTTTTAAAATGTTTTAAAGTGTTAGGATAGGCTTTACCGCACATGTACGTGTATCAGTAGCGGCTCGGGCGGTATATAGGTATATATACAGGTAGTCCCCGATTTACAAGATTTTCGTCTTACGAGATAGTCGTAGTAACGGAACTCGCTCGTAAGTTGGGGATTACCTGTAATGTGGTGATTGTGATGAAAAGACAACATATTTGTAAGGAAATAGTGTTGCTTTTTTGTTGTGCTTTGCTATGGTGACAAATATTTTACTGTACATTACACTTTGAAACAGCTCCTTTTTAGTTTCCCCATTAAAGATTTTATTATAAACAAATTAATATTAATTTTCTTGTTTTGTGTAGATTTGTTTGTTTTGTATGCATTTGTTCAGAACAATACAAGGGGGAAAAAATAGTATTTTAACAAACATTTCCCTACAGTCTTTTCCTTTCTTGTCCATGAGACATTGCGGCTGTGCAACAACCTGCAACAGCAAGAGGAAAAAATGATAGATGTGTGCAGATTGGAAATTCTTTTGACAGGAAAACTCGGTTTTTTTCCTCAAAGGCCTGTTTTTGTCAGCGAGCTCACAAGCCCGTGAGATCTTGTTAATGTTGCTACTTCACAAGGCAACCAACTGGAAAGACTTAGCATGGAAAGCCTGCTGCTGAATAGACTTGTATTTTATCACCAGAATTTTTTAAATAAATCAACATGTTTCAAACGGCTTCATCCCATTAATAATTAAAAAAAAAAAGCTCTGGCTAGCATCAGACCTGCACACAGACACACACTCCTCCTATATACGTGAGGTAACATATATACAGTATCACATTTATGACACTGGAGTACAATTTCCAAAGAACATAATTCTATCAAAAACGTTTACACTTCTTCCAACCCTACAAACCTAAATCTCCCCTTTTCTAACACTGACTGACCCTCTTGTTTTATTCTATTTTTATTTTATTTTATTTTGGTGGTGGTGGTGGTGGGGGTTGTCAGATTTTTTTGTTTACAAGATGCAAAGATTGCCAAGATTAGCGAGTACATGCTATGACTGCTCTGTTTGCAGAGTACCTTTCTAAAGTACAGAACATAATAAAAAAAACATGGAAGACAGATCTCACTAATCCTGGTTAATATTAAAGTCTGTCATAATGTGCTGTTGACTGAATCATAAGGTCAGACATATCAAAATGATAAAAAGCCACACACACACACACACACACACACACACACACGCGCGCATGAGGTAAAAGATGAAGAGGCATGAGGATGAGGTAAGGAAATGGGAATCAAGAGGAGAGAAGGAGCCTGAGTTATAAATACAACATGCTATGTGGGATGGAACAAGACTCCAAGAGGCAAGATAAGAAAGAAAGGGAAAGAAGGGGTGGCAACAGCTCTATGCGTTCCAGCCAAATCAACTAGTGACCCCTGGATGACACATCACTCAAAACGTCAGCTGTCTAGCTAATTAGAAAGCAAGACAGTTTATGAGTGTTCACATATTTAGCCTTTCTATACTATGCGTATTTGCACTTGTCAAATTCCATAAATAATCACACATTTAGGCCACTTAGGCAGGGAAAGTAGCACTTTACTAAGACTGTTCAGTGAAAGTGAGGTGCTGTTGACTTCAACCAGTGATACTGTCAGGAGGTGGAAGGAATATTTCTTGAACATTCTCAATCCCAAAGGCATGTCTTCCATTGAGGAAGCTGAGTAGGTGGAGTTCGGAGTTGGTCTGTCCATAACTGGGGCTGAGGTCGCTGAGGAAGTTAAAAAGCTCCATGGCTGTAGGGCTCCGGGGATAAGATCTGCCCTGATTTCCTTAAGGGTCTGGATGTTGTGGGGCTGTCTTGGTTGGCACACCTTTGCAACATCGCGTGGACATCTGGGACAATACCACTGGAGTGGCAGACTGGGGTGGTGGTTTCCCTCTTCATAAAGAGGGACTGGAGGGTGTGCTCCAATTATAGTGGCATCACACTCAGCCTAAGGTCTATTCAGGGGTACTGGAGAAGTGTGTCCGATTGATGGTCAAACCTCAGATACAAGAGGAGCAATGTGAGTTCCATCCTGGCCATGGAACATTGAATCAACACTTTACCCTCACTAGGGTCCTCGAGGGGTCATGGGAGTTTGTTCATCCAGTCTACATGTGTTTTGTGGACTTGGAGAAGGTGTTTAGACCATGTTCTCGGGGTACACTGTGAGGGGTGCTCTGGAAGTATGGGATTGGGGGCCCGTCGCAACTTGCTATGGGCTGTTTGGTCCAAATACAAGTGGTGCGAGTTTGTTTGCCGGCAGTTAGTCAGACCCCTTCAGGGTGGGAGTTGAACTTTGCCAGGTCTGCCTGATTATATTCATAACTTTTATGAACAGAATTTCTTGGTGCAGCCAGTGGGTGGAGGAAGTCTAGTTCAGTGGCCTCAAAGATTCCATCTCTGCTCTTTGCAGACGATGTGGTCCTGTTGGCATCATTGTGCCATGGTGATCTTTAGCGTTCACTGGAGCGGTTTACAGCCGAGTGTGAAGCAGCTGGGATGAGAATCAGCACCTCCAAATCTTAGGCCATGGTCCTCAGTCGGAAAAGGGTGTGTATCTATCTTCGGGTCGAGGGTGAGGTTCTGCCTGAAGTGGAGGAGTTCAAGCATGTCGGTATTTTGTTCACAAGTGAGGGAAGAATGGAGCATGAGATTGACAGACTGATTGATACAGTGTCTGCAGTATTGCAGACTCTGTGCCACTCCAATGTGGTGAAGAAGGATCTGAGCTGTAAGACAAAGCTTTCGGTTTACCAGTCAGTCTACATTCCTATTCTCACCTATAGCCACTAACTCTGGTTAGGTGCTTCAGACATGTCTGACTGGAAGGAGACCCTGGGAAAAACCCAGGACATGCTGGAGAGACTACGTCTTTCGGTTGGCCTGGGAATGCCTTGGGATCCTCTCAGAAGTGCAGGAAGAGGTGACTATGGAAAGAGATGTCTGGGCCTCCCTGCTTAAGCTGCTGCCCCCATTACCCAACTTTGGAACGAGCAGAAGATGATGGATGGATGGATGGATGGATGGATGGATGGATAGATGGATGGATGGATGGATGGATGGATGGATGGTGGATGGATGTTGGATGGATGGATGATCAGCTATGACTTCTGAAAGTTTTTAGAAAGATTTTTGACAGGATTTTTGTCATTTATAGAGCCAAGATTTATTTAAAAGGTGTGCATAGAACCTTGCCTTATGACTGAAAAGTAAATCCAGTGCTAAAGTGCATGGCTTGAACTGGTTAAAATAATGAGCTCCTGGTAGGATGCTACATTGTAAATGACAACACAGGGTCAGAAATGTGTGTGCAGGTCTAACTTAGTTTTTGAACAGAACAACATGGCTTTGTCCAAAGTGTTTAAATAGGTGCTTGTACTGCTGGATAATGCACAACATTAGGTTAAATATCTTAATTTGCTCGTTGGTAGGTTGAATTGTCCATTGGTTAATTCCAGGATGACACTGTTTCATAATACAGTAGTCCCTCGCTACTTTGCAATTCGTTTTTTGCAAACTTTCTCTATCATGGTTTTTCAAAATAAGGTTGGACATGACACACAATTGGCTGATTGATGGATGAGCCGCATGATCGGCATGGACTTTTTATTTAAAATAAATTATTTTAAATTATTTAGCACTTCCTGCACCTTGTGCAGCCCATACTGTGGGATAAGCTTCCTGCTGCAGCCAGCTGTTCTCTGTACAGAGCGGCGAAGTGGGTGTGGCCAAGAATGCTTACAGGAGGCAGAGACAGGGAAATCATGACATTCTGTGCTCTTTTAGAGAGCTTAAAGTTTAGAAGCATTGTTTAGAATATTGCAATAGTGTGGGAAGGGTTTAAAACACCTTTACACACACACACACACACACACACACACATATATATATATACATATATATA
>JBBPBX010022046.1:11958-41792 GCA_038048925.1 Garcialebias charrua
TTATATATATACACACACAGTACATACAGTATACGTATACATATACAGGTGGTCCCCGAGTTACGACGCAGTTCCGTTCCTACGCCCGTTCGTAACTCGAAAATCGTTGTATGTCGGAAAATACATCCAAACGGCACCTCATATGTACAGTACTGTATTTTTACCAAGCACTTAGCCTATCCTAACACATTACCCTACATAATTATCAAAAAACACATACCGGTACATTCGGAGCCATAATGAAGGGAAAAAAGAGTTAATTTCTTACTGGGAGCTGGTGAGCTGTGCAGCTTCCTGCAGCTTCACGCGGTATAGCGTTTACAGCAACGTCTGTTAGCATGTTAGCTCGTTGCTCAGCTGTAGCCTGTCTGCTTCATAAACCTCCGCTCCAAAAAAAAGGTCTCCTGTATTTCCACGCGCGGTCTAGCGGTCCAGAGTTTTACAGTAAGGTCTGCTCCGGTCTGTCTGTCTCCTGTAACGCCAAAATTACACTACACGCGTTGCAGCTCCGCCCCGCTCCGGTCCGACCTCCGCAGCAAATACGCACCCATTATAATCAATGACAGAATTTACACTGGCTCCACACGGCGGCAGCGAGCAGCGGAGAGCGGACGGCAGTCCGTCAAAATTAGAAATTTTTCTATTTCTGCCGGATGACGGAGCTGTGCCGTAGTCAACTTTTGAAGATTACGTCGCACCAACAGGAAAAGGAACGAGCACAACTTCCGTATTTACAAAATAAAATCACCACGGGCGGACTAATCCTAGCTCTATACGGATTTATTTGTACAAAAATGCTGTCAAACTATCATTTATGACTACGCCTACAAACGCAATACAAGAAATAAAAAGAAATACAAGAAATAAATAAAGTATTTTATTCTGAAATGTAATACATCACTTCCTGTTGCTCAAACCATGTCCTGTAGCTCATTTACGAGAGAATATCAAGGCAGCAGTATCTACAGTTGTTCTCTTTCTTCCACCGAGTGAATTGTTTTGTTCTGACTTACTTATTTATCACTTGATTTATCGCGCGATCTCGCAATTCCCGCGCATGCGTCTCGGAGCGGCGCATCCAGTCGGACCTGAGCTGAGCGCAGGTAATGGAAATTGGACTCGCACAGCTGCGACCTGCGGAGCGGGGCGGAGCGGAGCCGCGTGTAGTGTATTTTTAGGGTAAGCTCCCCCCTCCCTCCGGAAACTGCCGGAAACTGCGAATCGGCTTCAAAATAATAATAATAATACTTTATTTATAAAGCCATTTAAAACAACCACAGCTGCAACAAAGTGTTGTACACATAAAATCAAGAACATTTAAACACATTAAATAAGATTTTTTTTTTATTAGTTTATTTTTTATTTTTTTATTTTTTTATTGAGATGCGTGATGTAACCCCAAAACGTCATAACTTGAGGCCGTCGTAACCCGAGGACTACCTGTATGCTAAAAATAAACTACTACGGTACTTGTACTACTAGCCCTACTTTGCAGTTTTTCACTTAGCGGCAAGCTTCATGGTACAGATCCCCCGCGATAAAAAACGAGGGACTACTGGAAAAGGCTTGGTAAAATACAATCTGAGATTTGAGTGTCATAGCAGAGTTCAGTCACAACTGTTCTTGTGATAAAATAAAATAAAACATTTATCAACTGCACATGAGATGAAACTATAGCAGGTTCAAAAATAGAAAGCTTAAAAATCTATAGTTTCAGACTGTCACTTATTTTCATGTGGTGGGCTTTGAGCTCTTTGAAAGACATTGTCTTACAAATTCTTGTTCTAAAACCCTCTCTATATCAACTTCTAAATGTTTTGTTCACTCCTCACCTTGTAAAATCTTGGCAACCCCAACTTAAATTAAGAAGTTTCCAATATATTTCTATAGCACCTCTGCAACATACTGACCATTCCTACAAAAGCAGATGAATCATGTTTAGACTAGTGCCACTGTGCTCAAGCCAAATCTCCTTCGGAGATGTTGAGCTATCTCTTGTGTCATTTTTATGTTCAAGGTGAAAAATGATGCCCAGGCATAAAAATACATTGCTATGGGTGCAGCGTGCAGAAGTGCTGAGTGCTGTGATGTAGGATACTGCAAGGGACAGAAGAGGATCTGACTGAAATTCTGTTGGCACGCTTTCTGCATTCAGGACTCTGCTGCAGGGGAAAGCCGCTCAGCATAAGTCCGGATCAGTCTAGTCAAGGAAGGATACAATCAGGGCTCCACTAGAAGGGAGAGATATTCAGCAACTTTTAATAGACATACCATCAATCATAAGAATGTGTCTGCCTGCTCACTGTAATAGACACCAGCTGGCACAATCCTTTGGATGGGTACGTCACCAAGAAAACAGTGCACACGTTTGTAATTTTTTCCTACTGCAAGTCAATTGAGCACATGTTTTTCAATACTTAAACTGTTTATAACAATTTCTCTTTTAGTGTGTAATCATGTACAAAATTATTTTTGTTTTTCAAACTATCCAGTCTGAACTTCACTTTGAAGTGCTGTTTATAAAGCCTAGTAGTGAATCATGTATTGCAGAAATTTCAGCAGTGAGGAAAAGCAAGTCTGTTTTCGAAAGCTGCATTGATGAAAACTCAAAAGCAAACACACTATACCACATTTTTGTGGCCTGCCAAGATTATAAAGTATAAGAGTTAACAAAAAGAGAAGGAAAAATAAAAAAGACTGGGGTAATAACAGGCATTTCAGTAGTGGAAAGATGTGTTGGTTGGAATAATGACAAGGAACGGGAAAAGATAACTTCAAAGAAGAGAAAGTTTACGCAAAAACATTACAGCACAGATGAAAACAGTTTTGACAATAGGACTGAAGGTTGAAAGGTGAACGTCAATGTTGAAGAACTTGTTACATAAAATCTTCAAATATAAACATAAAAAAAGCTGTGACAAGACACTGATATTCTTTAAAATAGTAAGCAACAGGCTGTTGGGAAGTGAGAAGTGAGAAGGAGGTTGTTTACCTGGTCGTACTCCAGGGCCCCAGGGTAAAGGGGCCAGCCCAGAAAAAGTTCAGCTATCACGCAGCCTAGGGACCACATGTCTATGGCTTCACAAAACGGCAATCCCAAAATTATCTCTGGAGCCCTGTGGAACAGAAAATTCATACGACTGTTAGTCTACATACTAGCAGAAAAGTAAAATGTCTTTAATTGAAAATCAAAATATTAAAGGTGAATACGTAAAATACAATTTCATATAAATTTTATCAAGTTTTTTGCCCCCTTACAAGTTAATTGGAAACAATATGTCACACATACCATTGTCAGGAAAACTGATAAGCTTGCCTCTAAAGTGTAAACGTCTAACCTTTACAAAGATGTTTAGAGAGAATAGCAGCTCCAAAATTATTTACACGTAAAAAGGAGGAGACCCAGAGGAAGACCCAGGACACGCTGGAGGGACTATGTTTCTCAGCTGGCCTGGGAACGCCTTGGGGTTCCCCCAGAGGAGCTGGCCCAAGTGGCTGGGGAGAGGGAAGTCTGGGCCTCCTTACTTAGGCTGCTACCCCCGCGACCCGACCCCAGATAAGCGGAAGAAAATGGATGGATGGAAAAATGAGTTATAATAACAGACGATATTCAATGCGTGGTAGATGCAAAACAGAGTCAAATTATTTGTAAGCCAGTGTTGAGTGTGTTACAGAACACCAAAATTCATGCTCAATAATCCAGGTAAAAATCTAACAATGTTCAGTCAGGTCACCTGGACGGTTTCTTTTTTTGCTGAGATGTTCTGTTTTACAGAACCAAGTATGGTACCGATACTGAACCAGCATGCTGTGCCAGTAGGTTAGCAGGTCAGTCAGGCTGGGATTAGAGATTTGACAAGCTGTTCTTTTTACACTAGTTTGACTGACAGGAAGCACAGTACAACTTTTTTTTTTTTGGTTTGCCTTTTTGTGTCACCTTAGCATTATGTCATTGTTGTAACTCATCATGAGTGTTGAGATACAAGACTGTTAGAATCAGAAAAACGAACTGATGGTTCAGTTTATTCACAAGACACATCAACAAGCTTTCAGAAATGATAAAGTACAAACAGCAGGTAACGTTCAGAATGTTATGTCTACGAGTCGTTTAGATCAAGAATGAACTTTGTGTGGAGCTGGACAAACTCCTGAAAAGGTTATTTTTGCTGAATCCTGGACTTAATGTGATTATGTGTGCAAATAGCCAACATGGAGACAAAGGCTCTATTTTAAAAACACGACATCCTGAGGAACCGCTTGTGCCCAGATCTGTTACCTGCACTACATGCAAATGAACATACTCTGCATCACACAGGCAATTGTCAGCAGGGCAACCAGCAAGTCTGCTGATGGGTCCATTAAAGTACCTGAACTATACAGTTATTTTTACATGAACACATTTCACATTCACTTCAGTAGCACGTGTTGTACTCACAAAATATGTTTTTGCTTATAACCTATGAGAAAAGTTAAACAAAAAGACGTTCTACGTCTGTGCAACATAGCAGATAAGACACCTTGAAATTTTACCCCCTCAAACTCAAGTCTGGTTTCATACAGAAAGGTGTTTCATACACCAGCTTTCTGTTTGCATCAGTTCTGTGTGTAAGTGCACATGTGAGATGGTGAGATACTGCTGGAAAACTCAGCATCTTGTGATACTAGTAAAAGATGTTACAATAAAGCGACCACAATAGGCAAAATAAGCTAACAATCAAAACGAACAAAATTTATGTGAAAAAAGATTCATCAGTACATTTAAAATTTCAGATTTTTTTTTTATAATTGTTATTTTCCGAATCTTACGACAAATTGTTGTTCCATCATTTTACATAAGCTAGCAGCTGTGGCTATGGTAATTTAAAAAAAAAGTGTTACTACGGAATGGAGAACTGATGTCCTCATACTACAAAGTACTCTAAACACATTCACACCTGTATTTAGAACTAACCATTAGTGATTGAATCATGCACAGAACATGTTGGTGTCAGGTCTGCTGTAAACAGGTTCACATGAGATACAATCAATCAATCAATCAATCACCTTTATTTAACCAGGTAGAGCCCGTTGAGATCGAGATCTCTTTTACAAGGGTGACCTGGTCAAGTGGTCAGCAGCACACGTCACATTGGCAATAGGCATTTGCACTTATCAAAAGAAAATAAAGAAAACTACAATCACAGTAAACAGATGACAGTTCAAAACCAACAGGATATGACAGATTTCTATATACATTATATACAAAACAAGCAGACAGACCTCGGTTGTGTAAATAAAGTTAAAAAATCAACAATGACATTGTTGACATTGTTGCTGAGATACAGCATGTTTTACTAATTATTAGATGCACCAATGGTTAAGAAGAGTTCAGCTATATTCATTCATTCAACCTTTATTTAAACAGATAAGTCCCATTGAGCCTCGAAGACTCATTTACAAGTGAGATCTGTTGGACTGACAATAAAAAGTGGTGAAAAATGACACAGAGGGAACCATGCTGAGATGTCCACATATGGAACAGTGAGTACACTGGTAGAAGGACGTTGGTTGTTTTTGTACTACTAGTGCTTAGCATATTTTAGTTAAAGGGGACCACACATTCAAAATTCACTTTTTACTGTTTTTTTACTCAACTTTGGGTATTTACTTCATAAAAAAACAGTCCAAAGGCCAAAAAAATGCACCCAGTGGTTTATTTACTCTAAGTAGATTTATTTTACTGTGATAATATAGGTTTCGTTTTTGAAATAAACTGGAAGTCAATCTCGCATGTTACGTCACAAGCGAGAGAGGACAACCCACCCCAACCTGAGTCCAGCCCCTCACCTAGCAACCCCATGTTAGGCTCAACCCACTTCTGTATTAAACACATGACTGTTGTTTTTCATGATTTCATCTCATCTTTTGTTTATATGTTATTAATTTCATGTGTACAGCACTTTGTTGCAGCTGTGTTTTTTTTAAATGGCTTTATAAATAAAGTATAATTGTTATTTGTTATTAATAGACTTATATTATATTGTTGTATATTGTTATTAATAGACTACTCTGACTGAGGAAGCCCTCTGGAGTGAGGGTGAAACGTTTCTGCTAAAAAGAAACTGTCCAGATGAACTGATTGAGAATGAGCGGATTTGATACCTGGACTATTGAGAATTAACTTTCTTGTTATTTTTATGTTTTAGTTCAATTTTTAGTGTATTTGCGATCGCTCCCAACGCGCAGCCGGCAAAAATTAAACGAGCAGACCCCCGGCATAGGGACCGGCGGCAACGGGACCCTCTTCTGGCGCGATGGAGCGGAGCTTCAACTGTACAGCCTCGCAGCAGCCTGGCAGAAGCCTCGCAGCAGCGAGGACCTTCTCCTTACGGATTAATTTACGGGAGACACTTGGTGAACGTTGTGTGTGTCTTGACTGGAACAGCGATAACTCTCAAAATCTCCGCGTGCAACGAGCGGAGCTGGCGAAAACCGGAAGAGGAACAAGCTAACATTAGCATCGGATTCGGGTGGTCTAATGCTAAAAGGAGCAGCAAATTGCGGCGCGCTCAGACGGGTTTCGGTAAGTTATCTTAAGCTAACACTAACAGTAAGTCAAATGAGTAATAAAAAAAGAGCTAATTTTAAAACAACAACACATTACAGATACTGGCTGTGCAGAGGGCGTAAACAGATCGTTGAAGGGCGTGGACTTCAGAACTCAGTATCAGAAACCGGTCGTTCAAAACGAAAGTTAAAAATGGCAGAATTAAAAAGGGTATAATTAATTATCTAAGAATTATTTTGTGTATTAAAATGAATTAATATTGTCAAGATAGCACACAGACATAACATAAAAATTTTAAATACTTACATGTGGTCCCCTTTAACGTTTTTCTTAGTTCATATCTTAGATCTTATTAGTTTTCCTTTTGCATTTTATACTTCTGTTAGATGTAGATGGGACCCTGTGTACACAATTTCGTTCCACCACATGTACCACATGTGATGCGTTTTAAAAATAAAGAACCTTGAATCCTGGAGAAATGAAGCTGCCAGGAAAAAGACAAAGAGGAAGGCTAAAGAGAAGCTATATGGATGCAGTATGAGAGGACATAAAGGTAGATGGAGTGATGACAGGGTGAGCTGGAGAAGGATGACTCGCTGTGGCGAACCATTCAAGTTCACTTTATTAGGTCCCCAAGGGGCAATTCATCTACATTCATCATGAAGAAGGAAAAGTCAAAAGAAGAATAGCGTATACGTAGAGTAGACGGCAATATTGTTGCACAATGAAGATGAATTTTATTTCTATTCACTATGAACCTATCAAAATTACTGTATGTACTTCCAGGTACCCATTTACCTGCAAGAAATAACTCAGAAGGTTAAAAAAAAAAACTGTGACAATAAATTTAATGTTATGGCAATCTTCTCACACAGTTTCCTGTTTTACAAAGCTCAACAAATCAACAACAAACTCCTGTTCTTTCATGACGAACATTTTAAGAGAGATCCGGTAGAACATGTCTCCATGACATCTTTGGAGCCATACGGGAATTACAGGAATGAGGCATGCGAGATATCGACAGCAACAGAAAATCTGAGACCTGCTAAATTAGGTTTTAGACAATTTTACCCCACAATAAAGACAGATGCAAGCAACAGTTAGTGCAGTAGACGAGACTGCACCGGAAAAGTAACCAGGAAGTCATGCCAATGATTTCAGCCTTGCAAGCATGTCCTATTAATAAACAAGAGGACTTTCCCTGAAGGAGTGAGAAATGAGAGGTCACATATGAGGGTATCAGTGATTATACAAGCCCATAACAAACTGCTGTTAGTGGGATGAGTTTTGTACACCATTTGTCATTTTATTTTGATAAACTGTCTCTCTGACAAATCAAGCTGATGTTAAGTACTACATCTTTACTGTATTATAAAATGGACATGTAACAAGTGTTTGAAAGATATGATCTGTGACTTTCACAAAAAGGACTCCACAATTCTTGTTAAAGCCATCTAAAATCAGAGAAAACTTTGGGGTTTGGTGGAAAAATGCTGGACTAGGCTTGCTAGTCCAGCAGTACGCAGGAAATAATTCTCTGTGCGCTCTGTGTAGGGAGCGAGCTCACCTCGAATGAGCGATGAAGGCACCAGAGAAGTCCCGCGAAGAGGTAGTTCAGGTTTAAGCGAGGTGAAGGGCAAAAAAGAGGAAGATGGTGGGGCGCACGCCGCTTAAGTAACAATAATAATTATAATAATGTCATTTCATTCATTAATTCAACCTTTATTTATACAGGCTAGCCTCGTTGAGCCACGGGGACTCATTTACAAGAGAGACCTGTCTCACTCACACCCAGGGTCAATTTAGAGTTACCAATCAGCCTAATAATAATAATGAATTCAATTTATAATGCACTTTTCATTAATAAAAATCTCAAAGTGCTAAGTAACCAGAGGGCGGGGCCTCTGGTGCGGCGGTGACGCCCCTAGCCGTAAAGGCGTGAGTATATTCCTTCAGGTAATCGCGCGGGGGCGCAATTCCCATAGCAAGTATGTTGCACAGAGAGAACATGACTGAAAAGGAACTGCTGTTTATTTTTTGACAGCCTGAACCTACTACATTAAAACCACCCGCTTCTGCAATATTTCTGTACATGTAGTACCCTATGACAACCAGGGGATTTCAGTCCTAATGCAGCAGAGTTAAGACTGATGGAACTAGACATTTTCAAGAACACGCCATTAATTTTTTAGGTCAGTTGGCTTGGCTATTATGTCCAGTTTAAATATAATCTCAAATAGGCTGTTTCTTTTTGCAACTAGATCATCCAAAATTACATTAAAAACATACATTAATAATAAAAAGAGGAAGAGTAAGATCACTTCTTGGTTTGTAAACTATTATTTTGAAGCAAGGAGTTTAGCTAACAGTTAATATGACCCATGAGATCATAATGACTTGTGGGAAAATTATACTGACTCGGTATCTCATGAGAAACAGTGACATTTTCTGAATGGGAGTTTACTGAAGTGGGATACATTTTGAAGCCACAGTCGTACAACCATTATATTACATTTTAAGGCGATTTCAGATTGGATTTTTTTATGTTGTGTTTTAAGGATAACATAAGTTGTTTGAAGTTTATTAAATCTTATTTCCTTAATATTCTTAATTTTTCCCCTGCTGACTGCACAATAGCAGAGCAACATGAACAATGGCAGACTGAAATAAAAATAAAAATGAAAAAACACAGAAAACAGCAGGTCTGTGTTGGCAGCATCATTAGGCTGATACGGTTAGCTACAATTTGAAGGAATAGGAGGATGTTGCTATGGTTGCACAGCTCCATCTTAATCAAGCCAAGTAAAGCCTCACCACCCTTCAATGAAACCAAACCAGCTTTCCATCCTGAGGATATGACGCACACGCTCTAGAGTCAGTGAATGCTGGTGGAGAAGTGGAGGCCTTGTGACTTGGCCACCACGTGCAAGAAACAAAGAGGAGACAAACAGGTGCAACAAATAGCCAGGTGATGGATTTGTATTCTGTCCTGGTCAACAACTTGTGTACCGTATTTTCCACCTGATAGGTCGCACCGTTATATAGATCGCTTTGTCCAATTATTGGCAATAAATTGGAAAAATTCATAAACTGGTTGCACCTTTATTTAGGTTGCATCTATTATGTGTCACCGCTACGCGACGCATCAGCGCCTCATTTGCCCTGCTGAAAATGGCGGCCACAGAAGCGAGCGAGCACGGAAGGACTTTACAAGATTAACACGGTAAAAACAATTATTTGTTTGCTAAAAATTATAGCTGACATTATAGCACAAGGGTTCCTGAGCTTAACCGTTCCTTAATAAATTCACGAAATGGTCAAATCTGCTGGATTTAAATTGTTTCGCTTTGACGTCTTCCAAACGGTCGCGTGCACTGCGAAAATAAATTATAAACAAATTGAATTTTAGCTCAAATGTCTCATACAGGTCAGAGTTTGTAAATGACCACCATGTAATTACGTTCTGTAGGTTTCAAGAAAATCTGCGGTGTGGTTTACGAGTTGTTTAGACAAATAGTTGCAGGAAAATAACCCGAAGCTAACGCGACACGTTTACGTCTATAAAACATCGAATTTTATCTAAAATGCCTTATACAGGTCACAGTTTGTAAATGAACACCAAATAATTACTTTCTGTAGGTTTCAAGAAAATCCGCTGTGTGGTTTATGAGTTATTTAGACAAATAGTAGCAGGAAAATAACCCGAAGCTAACGCGACACGCTTACGTCTATAAAACATCGAATTTTATCTCAAATATCTCATACGGGTCATAGTTTGTAAATGACCACCAAGTAATTACATTCTGTAGGTTTCAAGAAAATCTGCTGTGTGGTTTATGAGTTATTTAGACAAATAGTAGCAGGAAAATAACCCGAAGCTAACGCGACACGTTTACGTCTATAAAACATCGCATTTTATCTAAAATGCCTCATACAGGTCACAGTTTGTAAATGAACACCAAATAATTACTTTCTGTAGGTTTCAAGAAAATCCGCTGTGTGGTTTATGAGTTATTTAGACAAATAGTAGCAGGAAAATAACCCGAAGCTAACGCGACACGTTTACGTCTATAAAACATCGAATTTTATCTAAAATAACTCCAACAGCTAACAGTTTGTAAATGAACACCAAATAATTACTTTCTGTAGGTTTCAAGAAAATCTGCGGTGTGGTTTATGAGTTATTTAGAAAATTAGTAGCAGGAAAATAACCCAAAGCTAACGCGACACGTTTACGTCTATAAAACATCTATTTTTTTTATCTCAAACATCTCATAAAGCTAGTCACTTGTAAATGTCCATACATCATCATTCTTTAGTTTGTAGCAGGTCGCTTTCGTAAATGAGCCCTCAAGGCTCAATAAGATTTACCTGACTAAATAAAGGTTGAATGAATGAATGAATGAATACAGTGATTACTTTCTGTAAGTTTGATAAAAATCTGTCCTGTGGTTCTTGACTTATCTTGCTAACAAACACAGCTAACAAACACAGCTAACAGTAGTTACCTCCAGAGCAGGAGGCCGGGCAGCGACAGTCAGTCCGACCAGTGGAGGCTGCCTTCGGACACATGAGGTGGGAACGATCGGTGTACCCTAGCGGACAAAAGTGGTACTGCACCATTTTTTGCCAAAATGGAAAAACTGTCATATCTGAGCCAAAGATTGGTCTAAAAATATGGGAAAAAAATCCATAAACAGGTCTCACCTCTCTATAGGTCGCAGGGCATGCAAATTAGGCAAAAAACTGTGACCTATAGTCCGGAAAATATGGTAACATAAAAGTAGTTCAGTCAGGTTTTACACAGAAATCACATTTAGGTTTTAATATAAAATAACTTGATGGTTAAGTATAACCTACAGCTCAGTAGGTTATGATTTTACTAGGGGTGCACCGATAAATCGGCCCCGATTTCCTTAATTTTGGGAGATCGACCAATAGGCCAATACTTACATGAGAAACCGATTTTACTGATTTTTTGTAGTTTTAACAATTGTCTAAACTTCATTTATATTTCAGAGCACTACCTCATGGCCAGTTAAAACAACTTTGTATTGTTTCTAGGATATTGGTCAAGGTTTTTCAATTAGATTGGAAAATTGAAGGCGCATTGTGACCTTATAACACCTGACAGCGTCGCTTACCGTAAAAACCGGTCTATAATACGCAGTATTTTTGCTCATTTGAATGTCCAGCGTATTAAACACCGAAGAGTATTATTTATGGATTTTTTCCCATATTTTTAGACTCATTTTTCGCTCTGATTCTTCGTTTTTCATTTTTGGCGAAAATGGTGCAGTACCAGTTTCGGCCGCTATACGGGCGCTGTAGGCAGCAGCCAGCAGAGGACTCAGAGAGTGAAGAGGAAGAGGGGCCACTTCCAGAAGTTTCTACTTGCTGTGTCCGAAAAAAGACTCCTTTGGTCGGACTGATGACTCTGTCGCTGCCCGCTCCCTGCTGTGGATGTAGCTGTTTTTGTTTGCAAGATACCACTCATAAACCACACCGCGGATTTTTAAATCCAGCTGATTTCACATTTGGTTCAGCTCAGGAGCCCGTCTGCTATAGTGAGGTAAGAAATATATTTTTAAGCGTTTATTTAGCTAAATTTAAAAGAAGAAAGTGTCCGGTTTGACCCGCCTGGCGCCTGCATAAAAGTCAGCGAACTTTTTTTTTTAAATCCAGCTGATTTGAACATTTCGTTAAACTCAGGAGTACGTCTACTATTAAGTCAGCTAAGAAATATATTTTTTAAGCGTTTATTTAGCTAAATTTAAAGAAAGAAAGCGTCCGGTTTGACCCGCCTGGCGCCTGCCTAAAATTCAGCGAACTTTTTTTTTAAAATCCAGCTGATTTGAACATTTCGTTAAGCTCAGAAGCACGTCTGCTATGAAGTCAGCTAAGAAATATATTTTTTCTCGCAAAGAAATAATTGTTTTACCGTGTTTCCTTGTGAAGATCTTCGTACTCGCTTGCTTCTGTCGCCGCCATCTTGATTAGGGCAAATGAGGCGCTGACGCGTCGCGTGGTGATGACGCGTATTAAACACCGGGGCGTATTGTGTACGTTTTTTTCTGGTTTATTGTTAATAATTGGACAAAGCGCATTAAACACCGGAGCGTATTTTCCTCCGGCGAATACGGTATAAAACAAAATTGGTATCGGCCAAACTCGAAATCGGCAGGTCAGACATTTTAGAAATCGGTGATCAGCCAGAAAACTGCAATCGGTGCATCCCTATACAGTATAGTCCCAAAACCAGTTGGGTGTTTTGACCCCTCAAAACAGAATCAGATGAAAGCAACATCCGTACACTTTCATCATCCGTGTATTGGAGTCAGTTTGATTTTGTTGTTTTAGAATGAATCAGCTGTACAAACGTGGATTTTTTTTCTCAGTCAAAAGATAAATTGATGCCCATCGGGTCTACAGACTCACATTACATCTCAAATTGAAAACATATATGGTAACTAAGAAATAGAGATTAGCTTTTAGCAATAATACTTTTCTCTCACAACTCCATTTAACATGATGTATTTGGTGTGAAGTATTTTTAGAAGAAAAAAGAAAGGGGGGGGGGGTTAAATTTGTTTCAGCAGGTGATCTTAGATCTTTTCAAAATCAATTTTACCGTAGTTTAAAACTCACTTTTGGCATTTCAATTTTGTCAACGCTGTCATTTTAAAAAAAAATCAAATATTGTAAACAAATTAACTCTAAATCTGCCAAAACACAGTCAGTTACTTGAAACTGTTTACCGGTACAGTACTTGCCGCAGTATGCATTTCTAGGTCTTCATGTTTAATAAATTGTCCATTGTTAACATCCAGTACGTCCCAGCTGCTTTGGAGCAACAGAACTGAGTGTTAGGTGAACTGGGTATAAAAACCAAGCTAAGTTTCAGGTATTTCCAGACACTAAAAACAGAACTAAAAGTGAATTATTGTGTATAAATGCATATTATTTTAATATTTCATTTGCCATTTACCCACTGAAAATAACTGTACCATGCCGGATAAGATCATAAATTAACTCCATCGTTATTTTTTATTCATGGTCATTAACTCAAAGTCCAGAAATAGCCCTGTGATCCACACTGTTCTATCCTCAAGAGAGGGAGAGTTCACAGAACAGCAAATAAGGGTGGCTTCACATTGATAGCTGGCCATTGTCACAGCATGCCTGCACAGGTTTGTAAATTAATTTTAGAATCAGAGATACTCGGAGGGACAAAACTAGTGTTAGCCTAAGCTGAGCTACAAAGTAACTGATAGTGTAGTGACTTCATAATCGGAGAGTGGAGCCGCACTTCATGCTTCTTCTGGGAACTGTAATTCCACACACTCTCAGGGCATCCTGCATTATTAAGCGAAAAACAACGACAGCTTGGCAATGAGACAATGAAGCACAGGCACTCTGCACAACCCAGACCTTCAATTAAGGTTTTAAGCTTTGAGGGATGTTTTGCACGTGCAAAAACAATGTTAAGAAAGGTTTGGTTTTTTTCAGTTCAGGTTAAAAATCTACCGGTAATTGTTTTGATGGCTGACATAAAATTGTCAATTTTGATATTACAGTTGGGTTAAGGTTTGTTACAATACCTAAAATATTTAGCAAGCCATATAAAATGTAGGGAGATGGAAATATATACAGGTAGTCCCCGAATTACGAGCGCTCTGATCTACGAGGTTCCAGACTTACGAGCTGGCGAATTTTCGGAAAAAACGCAAAAAATACTGAGTTTTCATGTGTTTTTTCACCACAGTTAGTTAGTTAAGCATATAGACACACGTTTCCGATCATTTTTATGCACTCATAAGCAGTTTTTGGATGAAAATAGAGTGTTTGTAGTCGCGCTAGCGAAAACCGTTCCAATTTACGAGCGAATTTCCGGATTTACGAGAGAAATGGCGGCCGTTCCAAATTACGAGATTTCCGGTTTACGAGCGCCTCGTTGTAACGGATCTCGCTCGTAAATCGGGGACTACCTGTATATATATATATAATGTGTTTGCTTTTGGATACACAAAGGAACATTTTCAGAACATCATATAATTTTAAGTCATAAATGTCACACTTTGATCAATATACACATACAGTAACATCTTTCTTAATTGGAAAAATTAATTTTACTTGTAAAAGTATACTTCAGTTTTACTTTAGTGTACCTGTAGTTCTGATTTTCTACATTTTCTTCAAAAGCCATGCGAAAAAGATGAACATTTATTGAGTGTTTGCATAACTAATATCTGCACATATTTGCTAAGCATGACTTTTAATTAAAAGCTTTTTTTAAATTGCAAAAACACTTTTACTAATGGGATGCTGCAACTTTTCTGATAAATGATGCAACTTCCGCTATTCATTCCAGCACCAACACTCTTATTGTCTGTAAACAGCATTTCCGCAACAATAATCTTTTGTAGATGTGATTTTGAACCAGGGCAGATGTTTCTCATGAACCAGTGACGCTAACCAGCAGGACAAAGTAAACATCAACAAAGACGACTGCAAACATGTGAGCACGCAGTCCAAGAATAAAAACAGTTGTCCCATCTCGTACTCTGCATCGTGTTTTGGATAACGTGCACAGAACAACTTCATTTCTTCATTACCTACTAAAAGACAGAAGAACACAGCTCATAATGAAGAAATGTTTGCATACCCCACAAGTTTGCCAACACAGGTTTGTGAGACTTTCTGGGGGATTACGTTCTCGGAGACCTACTTTCCAGGGAAAAGTTAATCCAGCTGCGTTAGTCCAAACGTTTCAGTAACAGGAGGGGAGAACCTAAGACTTTCACAGGCTATGTAAAAATCAAGACACTCATTTTCATTCAATTTTAATTCTGCCTGTGTCAGTCATATTTCTATTAGTTTTAATTTATGTGTCGATATGATAACACATTATAAACCACCAGAAATAACATGTACTAACTGTGAAACATGTTGTAATTGGATTGGTATTTAAATGTTTTTTTTTTTTTATCTGCAAGCTACCGGTAATTGTGATCAAACTCAACTATAATAAATAAATGTGGAATTTATATTCGAGCCATTAGATCTTCAGTAGTTTGTCATTTCTGAAGGGGGGTTAGAAATTGTAAAAACAATTATTTGTTCAAGTTGGTGAAATATTTGTTACCCAAGTTTTGTTGTTGTTTTTTTGCTTTTCACAAAACCACTTCCACATGAAGCAAATTGACATTAAAAAAATAAATCAAAACAGATGTCGCTGTTGAGCTGGTTGACCTTGAGTAAGTAAGTCAGAAGTCCCGAGCATTTCAAGCTGTCCTTTTTTTATCTTTTGGCTGCCCGTGTGGTTCACCTTCTATAGAAGTCAAGGTACTCTGGCCTGTGTCCCACGATCTATTTAAAACGTCCCTCCACTTTTGGCCTTGGCAACGCTCGTCCTTCACAGTACTCTTTCCAGTATGCTTTGCATGAAGATAAGCTACAGAGGGGCCACAGTGCTTCATAAGTGTTGCATCATTATTGAAACTTTGTAGCTAATACTGTATAATAAAAATCAAATCAATGTAATAAATCTAAAAAGACATCTTAAAAGTCTTATTCCACAAGTTTTGTCTTTTTTTTGCCAGAAGATGTACCGTATTTTCTGGAATATAGGTCGCATCTGAATATAGGTCGCATTGCCCAATTATTGCCAAAGAATTGGGAAAATCCATATATAGGTCGCACCTGAATATAGGTCGCACCTACGTCAAAATGTGGACCGTGTTTAAGTCTGTTGCAAATGTCTGCCACAGGAGCGCACAGCAATGCTTTTAAGAAGATTAACACTTAAAAACAATTGTTTGTTTGATAAAAATTATAGCAAATATAATAATAATAATAATAATATCATTTTATTTAAAAGCGCCTTTCAGGACACCCAAGGACACTTAACAAACCAACACAGTGTAATACAGAGCAAACATTATCAGCGACAAATTGAAATATAAAATACATAAAGGATATAAAATGGATAAAAATACATTTAGTAAAGTTAGTGATAAGCTAGTCTAAAGAGATGGGTTTTCAGGGCAGTCTTGAACAGAGAAAGGGAGGTGGTGTTTCGAAGGTCTGGCGGTAGGGCGTTCCAGAGGTGAGGGGCAGAGCAGGTGAAGGCCCTGCTCCCCATGGTGGAGAGGCGGGCAGAGGGTTCATGGAGATGTAGTGAAGAGGAGGATCTGAGAGAGCGTGATGGGATGGAGATTTGTAGGAGGTCAGATAGATAAGGAGGGGCAAGGTTGTGGATAGCTTTGAACGTGAGGAGTAGAATTTTGAAGATGATGCGTGATTTAACCGGGAGCCAGTGGAGCTGCTGCAGGACAGGAGTGATGTGATCATAGTAGGAGGTTTGAGTGATGACACGGGCAGCTGAGTTCTGGACCATCTGTAACTTGTGGAGAGATTTGTTGGGGAGGCCGTAGAGAAGGGAGTTGCAGTAGTCAATACGGGAAGTCACAAGACTGTGCACCAGGATGGCTGTGGAGCGGGGTGTGAGAGAAGGACGGAGACGGTTAATATTACGGAGGTGGAAATAAGCAGACCGAGTAATATTGTTGATGTGTGAAGTGAAGGAAAGAGTGGTGTCGAGGATGACACCGAGGCTCTTGACCTGAGGGGAGGGGGATAGCAGAGAGTTGTTAAGGGGGACGAGAAGATGTTCTGATTTTGAAATAGAGTTTTTGGTACAGACGAGAATGACTTCTGTTTTGTTGCTGTTTAGTTGAAGGAAATTGTTAGAAAACCAGTGATTTAGCTCGTTGAGACAGTCGGTGAGGATGGAGGGAGGGTGGGTGGAGTTAGGTTTTGATGACAAGTAGAGCTGCGTGTCATCAGCATAGCAGTGGAAATGGACGCCGTGTTTGCGGAAGATGTGGCCTAGAGGAAGGAGGTAAATGATGAAGAGGAGGGGTCCGAGGACAGAGCCTTGGGGGACACCCGTGGAGACAGGGGAAGACTGGGAACGGAAGGATTTAAGCTGAATGAATTGGGTGCGGTCAGAGAGATAGGAGGTGAACCAGTCTAACGGGGTACCTGAGATGCCAATGGAGGTTAGTCTGTTGAGGAGGATAGAATGACAGATGGTGTCGAAGGCAGAGCTTAGATCATCAAATATGTGTCTGAGCTGAACTTTTCTTTAATAAATGAATAATTTTAGCAGGATAAACACCTAAAAATATATATTTGTTAGCTGACATTATTGTAAGAGTGTGTCTCAGTTTAATTTTTGTTAATAAATTATTACAAATCAGCTTATTTTATAAAAAGCCATAAATAGATTGCACCTGAATATAGGTCGCAGGGCATGCAAAAATGATAAAAAGCCGCGACCTATATTCCGGAAAATACAGGTAATTGCTTGTTGTAAATACTCATTTGTTGTGTATGCAAATATTTCAAATGGTAAAGAAAAGCCAATAATGATAAAAAGAACAACTTGGTAAACTTAACACGAAAGTTCATATTTCCACACTATTTTCCATCAAATGACAGCTTTTCGGTAAGTCTGTCTGTCTTTGTGTGAATCTGTCATCTGCAGTAAACATGGTAAATAGAAGTAAAATGCATACCAGTATATGATAAATAATTTTTAAATTATTATTTTATGTTTCTGTATACCTCTCTAACCAATAATTCTGTCATTGTCCTGGTCACTCTGTTTTCAGTGTTTTTATAAATGCTGATAGAGAAGCAAGGGGACTATAGTTTTTTTCAGAGATTACTTTGTCTAACATCAGTTTGCCAGTAGATAGTGACAGAGTGAAGAAATATGTTAAAAATATATTGTTTGAAAAGTTACAGACTACATTACAATCTTACATACCCCAGCTTTAAAATGATGTTACCACCATTAGAGTAAAATCTCTTAATACTTGAACAAACATGAACAGAGACAATAAAAATGTTAATTATCCATAAGAATAACAAATAATCTTAACTAGAATTTGAGATTGTCTGAGTTGCTCTAAATCATTTTTAAGTGTGTGAGTGTGATGTAAACAATTTAACAGTTAGAGTAAAATTTACTAAGAAAAATTAGAACAGGACTGCTTTCCAAATAAATGGAAAGTCCCCACTGTTATGGTGATCAACTAATGCTTTCTTCTTAGGCCTGAATAATAATGGTTATAATAATGTATTAATTTGTTTAAGAGCTCATTACAAAGAAGTAGATACCAGTACTGTTTACTAGTTACTTTATGAAAATTTAATCTGAAGTCTATACTTGCAGTTAATACTTGTATACATTACAAAAACATCACATTAAATAGTTTTTTTTCCCATTATTCTAAAATGTATGGCCAAGTTAAATACATTTTCCTTTAGGTTTTGTATCTGATAAGCAAACATTATGCAGTTCATAACATGCAAACAATGTTTTGAACTAGGGGTGGACGATTAATCGCATTTGCGATTATCTCGCGATATGTTAAAACGCGATTCTCTAATCGCACGGGCTACGATTTGACTGGTCACGAGATTTGGTAGTGAACCGCTCTGGCCGCGCGCAGCTCTGAGCGGAGCAAAACAGAGAGAGAGCAGGGAGGAGGAGACCGTGCGCTCCAACACAGTTGCTCCAGGCTCGACAGAAGTCATAAAAGTTATAAATTTAGGTAAGTTAGCTCATTTAAACGTGTATCTGATCTTAGTGGCTGAAACACCGAGACCGCGCGAGATAAACAGAGAGCGAGCTGGTCATGTGACCGGGTCTATTGTTGACGGTGCCCTGTTAACAGCTAGCTCAGCAAGCTAACGTTCTTCGTGAAAAAGTGCATTAATTATCTGATTTTAAAAAAACAGTTGTGTCGTTAGTGATATGAATTAATACAGAACCAGTAAAAATAATCGCATTTTAAATCGCAATCGCAATTTATAGAAAAAAAATCGCGATTAGATTATTTTCCAAAATCGTTCAGCCCTATTTTGAACACTACAATCTGACAAAACAGCTGCTGACCCTATGGGTTCCCATAAAGTATTACCATCTTTTTTTCATTAAACCTTTATTTAGTCAGGTAAATCTCATTGAGCCTCGTGGGCTCATTTACAAAAGCGACCTGCTACAAACTAAAGAATGATCAACAGCAATGGTAGAATTTCCTTAAACAACAAACAACAGAAAAACATAAGAGAAATACAAAGTGAAATGCAAAGTATCAAAAACTAGCAAAACACCACAAGGTAGATGTACAAAATCAAAAACAAGAACATATCTGCAATGGTTTTTGCCAGGATTCCAAAAGATTCTTAAAACCATTTAGAGACGGCAAGGCAGAGAACTTCAGATCTTTTTGTAAGATATTCCAGGAAGCAGGAGCAGAGTAGAAGGCCCTTTTTCCAAGTTCAGTCCTCACTGACGGAACACTGCAGGTGATCATGTCCTGAGAGCGCACACTGTAGCTGCACTCACGCAAAGACATGTAGGAGGAGATGTATGAGGGCAGCAGACCAAGAAGTGATTTAAAGATGAAAATGTACCAGTGGAAGAGTCTGCGTGAGGATAATGATGTCCAGTTAACCAGTGAATACAGGGTGCAGTGGTGGGTACGATAATCACAGCCAGTTATGAATCTTAGTGCACCATGATAGACAACATCCGCAGGGTGCTTGTAGGAGCATTCATGTAGAGCAGTGTTTTTCAACCAGTGTGCCGCGGAACACCAGTGTGCCGCGAGAGATCGTCTGGTGTGCCTTGAAAAATTAGTAAATTATGAAATTTTTTATTAACTGGTGTAATTTCCTTACCGCGCGATAGGTGGCAGTATAGAGCATAGCGTCGCACATTAAAACAAGAGAAGTAGCGGCACATGAACGTGACGTGAGCAGTGAGCAAAACAAACCAACAGCAAGGATCTTCTCAAACAAACAGCGATGGAAAACTTTTTCAAAAGAAAAAATACTAAATCCGGTCTGGTCCCTGGACAAAATTCGGACCCAGATGAAGGCCCAAGTGGAAATCAGAAGGCAGAAACCGTGAACGTGAGACTGTACAGTAAGGCTTACATCTCTTTTGGATTTACTTTTAGCTATTTTGACATTGCTCCCATTTTCCACAACATATCTNGGACACCGTTTGAGGATAAAATCAGAGGAAGATCTGCTGGGACCGACTTCCTACTTGTAAAAAACATCCCTTTTGTTTTATCAGCATTTTTTAGTACAAGTTTGAGACGGAACAAATCTGACTGAATGATGTCAAAAGCGGATTGCAGAGACTGGAAAGCCTTAGCTACTGTTTTAGCTCGGCAGTAAACAACTGTGTCATCAGCATAGAAAAATGTAAGGATGCATCAGAGATGATCTGACCTACATTAGCTATGTAAATTGTAAAGAGGGTTGGTCCTAATGCCGGGTTCCCACCAAACGCGTTTCACGCCGCCGAAGCAGCCACTTTACATGCAAAGTCTATGTGGAGGCGCGGCCAGGGGCAGCGCGGCCAGGGGCAGCGCGTCTTGACCAGTTCAAGCAGCGCGGCAGCGTGCGGCAGTTCTTTCCCACGCGCGCGTCCAAAGCAGACGACGCGTCAAGCAGCCAAAGTTCATTCATTTGAACTTTGGCTGCTCGACGCGTTGCAGCAACCAATCAGGAGAGCCTCTGCTATGTGATGACGCAACAACGACGGGACTGTTTTTGGACTTTTTAAACTGAAGGGTCCGGCAGAGCTGCGCGTACAAGCAGTACGACTCTGTACGACGTACGTACGCAGAGGCAAAAGCGTAGCCCCGCAGTGCACGAGCGCGCAAAGCTCAATTTTTACGACCGCGTACGCGATGCGCGTTGGCTGCTCGACGCGTTGCAGCAACCAATCAGGAGAGCCTCTGCTATGTGATGACGCAACAACGACGGGACTGTTTTTGGACTTTTTAAACTGAAGGGTCCGGCAGAGCTGCGCGTACAAGCAGTACGACTCTGTACGACGTACGTACGCAGAGGCAAAAGCGTAGCCCCGCAGTGCACGAACGCGCAAAGCTCAATTTTTACGACCGCGTACGCGATGCGCGTTGTCTCACCATAAACTGCCCGGCACCGGACTGTTTTATATGTTACACAAATGAATTAAATTCCTCTTCTTTATCGCTGATCGGGCCTTTTCTTTTGTTTTTTTGCCAAAAGTCAAATAATCACTTCTTCCTCTGTTCACTCCATGACTGAAATGAATGAATTCAGGTCCTACCTGGCTGCGCGAGGTTTTAACTATTTCCTGGTGGGCTGTGGGCTGCAGGAAAAGCACTCTCTGTTTTTATTTTTATTTTTTTAGAACTTTTTATTAACATATAAAGTTTAGAAACACTGCAGCGGGCTGAAGCCGGCCAGCTCATGCTTTTCTCTCACCCGAGCTGTTCTCTCACCCGAGCTGTCAATCATTTCAGTGGGCGTGTCAGCAAGTGACCAATCAGCGACCTCAGTTTGTCCCCTCTGCGCGCAGCTGCTCAAATTACAAGAATCTGGAGCGAAAACGTGAGCATTTAACGTGAGAACGAAAGCAGAGCTGTGCCAGCGAACGCGTGCGCACAGAATGCGCGCGTAGAGTGGCGTACAGGCAGGACGCTGAGCTTTGCCGGAGCCTTTACCCCAACGAGCCTCCATGCAGAAACCAGCCTCCGGTAAGAAACTTGGCATTTTTACAGTTGCCACTGTCTGCTCGAGCGTACGATCACCCCAAACATAAAAAAAAAAACGTTTTAATCTCAACAAAGACCTTTGGAGCTGCAGTTTAGCTCGTAGAAAACCCACTCAAGTAGTAACGAGGATCACGAACAGCTGATTTTATCTGCCCAGTGTACAAGAAACCAAACATATCTGACCGGGAAGGGAGCCAGACGCTGCTCCCACTGCGCGTCTGCAGACGCGTTTGGTGTGAACAGACATCTGTTGACAAGCAGCAAACACGGTGCGTTGGGAGCGTTTTGACGCGTTCGGTGGGAGCCCGGCATAAGACTGAGCCTTGTGGTACACCATTTTTAACCGTTAAATAACTGGAAGAAGTACCGTTGTGCTGAACACATTGCCTCCGATTGGACAGATAATTAGAAAACCAACCAATGGTGTGATCAGAGAAACCAATTTCTGAGAGCTTATGACACAAGATGTTATGATCCACTGTGTCAAAAGCTTTAGACAGGTCTAAGAAAAGTGCAGCACAATAATTCTTAGCATCCAATTGCTATAAAACATATTTGTCCTCCTACTGCTTCTGAATACTCTGGTGGTGAATCTATGTTGAGGGCTACGTCTCCATGCAGTTCCTGCTATTGTTCCATACACCAGCACTTATTGTAAAACCTTTACAGTTCTACATTTCACTGAACCATAGCTAAACGGTCAATCTGTGAACAGTCAAACATGCAAAGGAAAATTAAATTACACTTTTATAGCCTGTTTTTCTGTCATGTACTGTGAATAGGGGTGTAACGAGATCTCGTTGTACGAGATCTCGCGATATTAAACTCCCGCGATATCTCTCGTTGAGAGGTAACGTTGTCTCGCGAGATGCTAATGCTAATGCTAGCAGAGCCCCTAGCAAGTCAGCGTCACGGACAGCATGGCTTCGCCGGATGAAGTTGCTATAGAAGACGCCCCAACTACTGATGGAGGGTGCCGCAGACGCCTCTACATTGATGGAGGGTAACGGCGCTGCCGACGCTGCCCCGAATGTAAAGACACGCGTGTAAACACCGGTGTGACCGGTGTTGCCAGATAGAGTCCCACCCACCCAAAGCAATCTCTACCCGCAAAAGTCAGAAGGAAAATCGCGGTGAACCGCCCAATCTGGCAACACTGGTGAGTGACGGCTGCAGAGTCAGTTTTGGAAAGTCCTGCGTGAATATCTATTTTTTTAAACAAAGTTGAACGTTCTAAGGTCTAAGGAGATTCAATCAGTAAAATGAAGACATCAGTTGGGTTTGTAATACATGTTAAAACAGAATAAAAGCCTTTTTGCGGCATAAAACCGATCTTTGAAGTTTTCTTGAACTAATGTTAAAATCTCGTCTCGTTCTCGCGAGATCTGTGATTTTCTCGTCTCGTCTCGTGAGTTTTGTGTATCGTTACACCCCTAACTGTGAACGCACCTCAAATGAAGTCAGACTAACAGTTAATTGTCATTTAGCATTTACAGGTTAGCTGAGGCATTGACGTATGTTGTATCAAAATACAACACCATGTAAGAGCTGTGAAACTAATGGTCGCCAAAGCTCAAGGGTGACAGGGCTGACAAACTGTAGCAGCTGTAATGTTCACTTCCTCCCCCACCAAAGCACAGCAAAGTGTGACTGTTCTATTTTGAGCGACTTCCTGAAGTTACGGTAAATGTATTTACAACAATGCTGATAACTCTCTTAAAAAACCTTGATGAATGAAAGCTTAAAAGAGAATGAACTAATTGAATGTAACTGCAAGCATTTTCCACTTTTCATTTAGAACTAGGGTTCGAACAAAGTTCAGTCTACTCACTTTAAAAACAGATGAAAATCTACAGCAAATGTAAATGTGGACAGATATAAAATACTTTTTGCATCAATTTTCATTGGCAGCATGACTTTCCTGTTAAGCATGCAGATTCAATCACTACCTTAGTGTACAGACAATGTAAATTATTCAAATGTCATGTAAATACTGATCATTTTGACAGCTAGCACTACATTACTGGACTCTCCCCTAGGCCCAGAGGCAAAGTTTGAAGTACCAATTATGTTATTAAGAAAACCACGTGCAAAAGAGCAAATGTTTTAGGGCAGTGCTGACTTTTTCAATGAAATTATATCCATCCATCCATTTTCTTCCGCTTATCCGGGGTCGGGTTGCGGGGGTAGCAGCCTAAGTAGGGAGGCCCAGACTTCCCTCTCCCCAGCCACTTGGAGCAGCTCCTCCGGGGGAATCCCAAGGCGTTCCCAGGCCAGCCGAGAAACATAGTCCCTCCAGCGTGTCCTGGGTCTTCCTCTGGGTCTCCTCCCGGTGGGACATGCCCGGAACACCTCACCAGGGAGGCGTCCAGGAGGCATCCTAACCAGATGCCCGAGCCACCTCAACTGGCTCCTCTCGATGTGGAGAAGCAGCGGCTCTACTCCGAGTCCCTCCCGGATGAAATTATATTTCTTAATAAAATATAAAAGCGGCATTACTGTTCAGTGTTCATATCAAGTTAGTCGAATGCTGTGTTAGCAAACACAACACAAAATAAACAAAGTTCTTCCAGCTGCAGTTTGAATGCTGTCAGAGAAAAGTCCTGGCATTTTATTCATACAGTATAATGAATAGGAGGAAAAAGTCAACAGCAGCTAAAAGTACCCTGATGCATGCTCAAAGTGATTTCATAATATCCTTGGAGTTCGGAGAGTTTAGGGGTTTACAGCTGTACAACAATCGCTTCCATGTCTTCTTCAGAAAGCAACATAACATCCTGTTGGGAGGAGCTGCCCCAAATGATAAGAAAACCAGGCTGCAAAGTTATCTATGATCTTCTTGTTGTGGTTTGAAGAGTTAGAGAATTTAGAGTATTTAAGGTGTGGTGTTTGCACGTGTTTATAGCAGGAAAATCTCAGTTTTAAAATGAGCTTCAGTTTTACTTCTTTTAAGTTTAGATGACAATTAAAAAAAACTTATGGAGACATTCCTACTTACAAACATCCTAGAGAAACACATTGGTTATAGCAAAAATGATGTAGCAAAAATGCATTCATACACAAAACAACAACTAAGTACAGTGACACTTTGTTAGTTTAAAAGCTTTGCATCAGGGTATTTAAAAGCTTTAATTTCTGTGCAAACTACCGGTAAAATAAGAGTGCTAACTAAATTGCTCCACATTTAATCTATTGTATTGAGGTTTGGGGAAAAGCGTGCAAAACTATTACAAAGCCTGTTTTTATTTTACAAAAGAGAGCTGTAAGAGTAATCACCAGAAAACAATTCAGTCACCCATCAAACACTTTGTTTCTTCAGCTAAACTTATTGAAATTCCAGGAATTGGTAGAATATAGTATTTTATCAGTTATGTATAGGGCTCATAAAAACACATTACCTTTAAATATTCAAAGAAACTTTATAAAAAGACAAAGTTATTACAATCTCAAAGGGACAGAGATATTCATCAAACCACAATTTAGAACCAGCTTAAAGGGACGGTCTACCTCAATTCAGGGAGTTCGATTGTGGAATGCTCTGGAGAGTGATGTTAAAAATGAAAAATCAATGCATACATTTAAGAAAAAGGTCAAAAAGGATTTGCTCAAAAACTATATATGATGTAACCTTGCGTGTTAGCTTAGTGCGTTTGTGTATTACAGTTAGAAAAATTAAGTAGAGTTAGTCATTTTGTGAAGCAGTTTGTGTATTACAGTTAGAAAAATTAAGTAGAATTATTCATTTTTGTGATGTATTTTGTGTATTACAGTTAGGAATATTAAGTAGAATTATTCATTTTGTGAACATCTTGATGTTGTGCCATCTTTTAGTTTGTGTATTACAGTTAGAAATATTAAGTAGAATTATTCATTTTATGATCTAGTTTGTGTATTACAGTTAGGAAAATCATAGTAAAAAAAAAAAAAAAAAAAAAGGAAAATTAAGAAAGAAAAAAAAAAAAAAATAAAAAATAAGTATGATGTAGTTTGTGTATTAGTTAGAAAAATTGTGTATTAGTTAGAAAAAGAATTATTCATTTTGCTATTGTGTATTAGTTAGAAAAAGAATTATTCATTTTGTGATGTAGTTTGTGTATCAGTTAGAAAAATTAAGTAGAATTACGGGTGATGTAGTTTGTGTATTAGTTAGAAAAATTAAGTAGAATTATTCATTTTGTGATCTAGTTTATGTATTACAGTTAGAAAAATAAGTGGAATTATTCATTCTGTGATGTTGCTTGAAGGTTATCATTGGTTGAACAAACTGTGAAATAGGGGCAGATATAATAAGATTTCATCTTCTTTCTGCTCCCTTCATTTTATCCTACTTGTATTCTTGTATCTGATGAAACTGTCTTGTATTGTTCTTTAAAATGAATGAATAAACATCAATCAATCAATAAATACTAAAAAATTGTTTCACTCCTGCAAAAGGAAATCTGTCATGCTGGTTTTCATGTCCACGGACATCCGAAATATTGGTGTCTTTAAAATATATAAATATATTTATTTATTTTTAAACAGTACTGTATCTACCAAGATGTGACACTCCAGAGCCTACACCAGCATTTTTGTTTCTGTAAAAATATTCAGCTTTTTCTCGCTTCCTTTCTTGATTTAATCGGACTGAACCCACTATACATTAACACTAGGCATGTAACGGTTGTAATGGGTGTACCAAACCGTTTCGGTACACCACGTTCGGTTCGGTCCAACTGCGTACCGTTTCGGTTATTTTTTCACTCATTAAACGTTCTTAACAGGGGAATACATGCACCGCGGAACAAAATTTCCTGGGCGCGTTTCAGCACGGAGCTATTTTCGCGTGGCACGCGCAGCATTTAGCCGTTAGCATCTCGTGCGGTCTCCTGTTTGTGAACGTTATAAAGTTGTTAAAATGTTAAAAGACGAGCGCACACGCAGCTTGTGTGGACTTTGCTTCATGAAGACTCTGCAGCAGCTACGTGACGCAGCTCTCTGCAGCAGCAACACGTCTAAAACGTGAACGCGCTGGAAACTGTCATCCGAACGTGAACGAAGAGCTGTATTAAAACTACTTCATCCGAACGTGAACAGCAGCTGTATTAAAACTACTTCATCCGAACGTGAACAGCAGCTGTATTAAAACTACTTCATCAGGTAATCAGAGCGGTCCAGAGCAATAACACAAGCTGTATGAGTTTTTAAATCTCGAATCTAAGTCTGAACGTTGTTATATGCGCAGGCTTTAAAGTTGCTGAGCGTCGCTATGAGACATTCATCACGTCAACACTTCAAAAAGTTCAGCTCTTTATGAAAAAACTAACTGATGTTGTCAACAACAAGCCCTGGACCAGATTAAAGCCCTGCCATGATGATGAAGAGTGAGAGATTCAATTGTTCAAGAGGTATTGTTTTATTATTATCTAAATAATCTTTTTTTTAAATCATAATCTTATTAACTTGTTTTTTTTTAATCTCTTTTGTTTTTTATTTCCAGTCTGTGACAGAGGTAAATCCACCTGCAGCTAAGTGATGACTGAACTGAACTCTGAACTGTTCCCACAGTCCCACCTGTCCCACCAAGAAGAAGTTGTGAGTACAGTAATGAGGACAAATACAGCCACACTGCTGCTACTGAACAAAAACTTGATTAGTTAGATTGTAAACAGTCTGTTGCTGCTTATTGTTCTGGTTCTGACTGTTATTGCATTTATTAAGATTTTTATTATTGTTCATATAGTTTATTTATTGTAGAGTGCTGTTTATTTAAAATATCATCCAAATGGGTCACTTTTATTTATTACTACAATACAATACAAACATATTTTTGGCATATTTTCAAAATAAACATTTTGTAAGTCTTTATTTTGTGAAAAAAAAAATTGTACCGAAAATAAACCGAACCGAGCTCTCCTTGTAGTTGAACCGAACCGAAATGGGATTTTAGCGTACCGTTACACCCCTAATTAACACCATTTTTAATATTTCCATTGATCAATATTTCTGGCGGTTACTTAGGATATAATTTCAGTAAAATCTTAAAAAGAAACTTAACACCAACTTTAAGCTGCACAAAATACAAAAAAGTGATCATAGAGGCAAACTATTGTTATTTAAAGCTTTTTTTTTTTTCAAGCAACAGGAATATAAGAAGCCAGACTGTTTGTTGTTGGTTGATAAGTCACTTCTTTTAGTCTAAACCACTGTCTCCAACATATGCAGAATACAGTGCAGTATCCTGTTCATTTTCTTGTTTTGATACAAAAATAATCATTTAAATCTAAATGTGGCAATCACAAAAAAATGTTAAGGTTGCTTGCAATTTAAGAAAGTAATTTGTCATGTCGTTACTCACCTATAGTACCGAGACTGGAGGTACGTTGAACACACTGCCTTGGACACATGACTGGCTGAGCCGAAGTCGATCACCTTCACCTTGTAGGGCTGTCTTACTGGGTCCACCAGCATGATGTTTTCCGGCTTAAGGTCTGCGTGTATTAGACCCATGCTTTTTAACTTTTTCAGAGCTGTAGCTACTTGCTGTAGCACAGGTCTGATCACTTTCAGGGGTAGCGGACTGAACTTATTCTGCTTCAGAAAATCATACAGGTTCTGCTCAAGCATCTCAAATACTAGGCAAGTGTGGCTCCGGTGCTGGAAGCATTCAAAGGCTCGCACCAGGTTGTGTTCATCTGCATTCTCCCCACTCAGACGAGCAAGGATTCCAACTTCAATTTGCCCCTGTCGTGCATATGAGGGGTGGTTCTTTAGGATCTTTACGGCCACCACCTCACCCGTCCCTCTCTTCCAGCACTTGACTACCTGGCCGAATGTGCCCCGCCCCAAAAAATCCAGCACTTCGTAAGTATTCTTCATGGAACACAGGACTTCATGCTGTACTACCTGATAGTCCCCATCCCCTCCTCCTGTCCCTCCTGCACCACCATGTCCTACACCCTGTTTGGAAGGTCCTCCTCCAAGCCCAACAGCCGTCGGTGCCGTCACGGCTGCATTCCCCACATTTGTTGTTTGCAACATGGCAGGCAACATTGACAGTTCCTCCACAATCTGCATGGTGCTTCCTCTGTTATCCAGCTCCTCACTTTTACGTTTCAGCCCACATCGCTGAGAGCTGTCAGCTGAGTTCAAACCTTCACAGTCTTCCTCTCTGTCACCCTCCGCCCCTCCTCCTCCCTCAACTCCTCCACTGCAGCCCTCTCCCCTTCCTCCTCCTCTTGCCCCTGTTCCTCCACTGCTGCTCCCACTTTCTTCAACTGTCGGATGCTGCTGCTGTTCCTTGTCCTGTTGCTGCTGGATCACAAGTGGGCTTGGTCTCCCTCCTCTTTTACTGGGCTGCTGTCGTTGCACACCACGCACCACCACTGCCTGCACCGGGTACTGCTGTCCTCCACGTACTTTTAGACCCACTGCTAAGTCTCGGTTCACAAATGAGCGGGATTGTTTGGTTGGATGCACAATGCCAAGGGTTCTGCTGTTCAAATAAGTCCACGGGTGTGCCCTCTCATGATGCACACAACTGCTGGGCTCAATTTTGAGTTTCTTCACACTGCTAAAGGCACTTGTCTGGGTTTGATAAATGTGTGGTGGGTAGACCAAGACTTGTGAGGCCATACCTGTAGAGAGAGAGAAAAGCAATGGATTATTACAGC